>QEPC01001581.1:519609-541861 GCA_003113815.1 Sphenodon punctatus
CACCGGGCAAGGCTACTTGACCAATTTGCAGAAGAGTTGGTGGAGATCTGGCGAGTAGGATGTCAGCCTGCAATGTCCAGCTCCATATGGGTGTCATGCCAGTCTCCAAGCCCTGGCTGGGACTCTTCCATGCCTGGAACGTAGGCCCCAGTACCCTGATGGTGGGTCCTGGGTCTGGAGTGACTGGCTGTTTCTTGATGAAGTGGAATGACAGCTCCCTGTGAGCGGAATGACAGCCCCAGAACCCTGACAGTGGGTCCTGGGACTGGAGAGGCAGCTTCTTGATGACGTAGATGGACAACCCCCCGTGTCTGTAACATAGGCCCCAGAACCCTGACGGTGAGTCCTGGGGCTGGAGTGACTGGCTGTTTCTTGATGTGGTGGAATGACAGCTCCCTGTGAGTGGAATGACGGCTCCAGAACCCTGATGGTGGGTCCTGGTGTTAGAGTGGCAGCTTCTCAATGACATGGATGGACAACCCTCCATGCCTGGAATGTAGACCCCAAAACCATGAGAGTGGGTCCTGAGGCTGGACTGGCTGCTTCTTGATACGGTGGAATGACAGCTCCCATGTGCTTATTCACTTACAGCATGGCCCAGGGACAGCCGGTTCTGCTCCTCTTGGACACAGACAGCTATTTGGACTTAGATGAGGTATCCAGCATCATCACTGAGGCAGGTGAGGAAATAGACAAAAGGAGCTTGCAGGCTGGCTGGCATGGGTGGAGCTGCGGCAGAAACCTGGCTCATACTCAGCTGAACTCATGACGCTCTACTGCCAATTGGTCAAGCCTTGCCCAGTTGTGAATCACGTGGACACCCAGTAGCAGACATTGGATTGCCCTGTCTCAGAACCTGTGGCACAGCAGAGGCGGCATTGGCAACATCAAAAGACATTGGATTGCCGAGTAGCAGAACCCGTGGCATAGCAGAGGTGGCATTTGCAGAAGTGGCAGACATTGGATTGCCAGGGCACAGTACCCACAGAACAGCAGACAGCAGCAGCAGCAGGATTTACCAGTGTGCAGCACCCCCATGGAGCCAGGATGGTATGATTTGCAAGGGAAGAGCATCCATACAACAGCCGGTGGCAGCAGCAGGATTGTGTGGGCACATTTGGATTTGCCAGGACAGAGCACCCATGGACCAGCAGACAGCAGCAGCAGGATTACCAGGCCAGTAGGGCACATCACCCATGGTTGCCAGGGCAGGCAGACAGTCACCTTGGCATGAAAGGCAGGCAGGCTGGGTCAGGGTTCGAGATTTTCCCACAGGGAGGGCAGACAGACAGCATGGCATGAGCAGGCAGCATGGCAGGCTTTGAGCTTTGCAACCTGGGCAGGCAGACAGGCAGCGTGGCATGAGAAGGAGTAGGGAAGGCAGGCTGGGACCTTGGCAGGGCACTCATTTAGGCTGGCAAAGACTGTCACGATACCGGTACCAATTTCAAAGATTTTGTTTTTGTTATTGTTATCTATATCATTGTCCGTCTCGTGATCGCACCAAAATCCAGAAATGGTATTTTGAATGCATGTGTTCTGTCTGGCTTGTGGATTGTGGTGTCTTTTTGGCTTGTGTGAAAAATTGGTTGTGACCTTGTATGTGTGTGTATGTGTGTATGTTGTGGCTGTTTTTGTGTGTGTGTGGTTTGTGGTGTGTGGTGAAGGATGGAAGGTAAAAAAAATGAAGCTGAGGAAGGTCAAGGTGGAGGAGGAGGAAGAAGTGGAGACTGGACCATCTGGTGAGGTGGTGGAGATCAGCTCCTTGCCAGAGGAGGAAGAGGGCAGAGAAAGTGCCACTGCTGCCAGGTTTGTAAAATTTATTTTTGTTTATTGTTCCATATAACTTTGAGGACAAGAAGAATACTATCCTTTAGAATGAGCTCACTGGTGTGCGGGTGGGTGGGTGGTGGGCATTCAGGCACAAACAATGTGCATTAGTGGGTGGCAGCGGATGGGCAGGATTTGCATGTGTTTTATTTATGGGTCTGCTGGGGGGTGGGGGGCTCTTCCAGAAGTCAGGCATGAGCCACAGCACCGACCCAGACACGTGCCAGCCAGGGTCTCAACTTGCCAACCCTAGCACCCCAAGAAGGGCAGGAGTTGCACATGTCTTATTTATGGGTCTGCCAGAGAGTGGTCAGGCATGAGCCTCAGCACCCACCCAGACACGTGCCAGCCAGGGTCTCAACTTGCCAACCCTAGCACCCCAGACTCTACAGCACCACAGGTGGTGGTGGTGTACTTGGGAGAAAGGGAAAGAGGCGAGTAGGCAGCACTGCAGCAGCAACACCATCCGTACATTTGGTGTGGGAGAATGGGTATTACTCTTGGAAGGACTAGAAGCATCACCATGAATGCGTGATACTATGTCGGTGTTGTTTATGTGTTCCTGTTTCAGAGATGGTGATGATGACGCCACTGGTGCCAGAACCCCATCAAGGTGGAGGTCGCAGCTGCAGGAGCCCCCTGAAAGCAGGCTGATGACGTCTGTGGTGTGGAAATATTTCTACACCCCCAAGGGCAGATTCTCAGAATGCAAAGTAAGGCATGGGGGCTGGAACAACAGGGAATGGATTGCCCTATGACCTGGTAGGAAGTCCCCTGCAGAGAGAGATTGGCCACCCACCCACTTGTGGAGACAGAATGCAGGCAGGGCTTGACAGACCATTGGTCTGACACAGTATGGCACTTCTTATGTTCCTATCTTTTTATGTTCTTTAGATCTGTGACAAAAAGATAAAAAGAGGGTCACAGGGGACCACATCGGGGCTGATATCCCATGTCGAGAACGTCCTCCTCATAGAGGTGATGTCTCGGTCGGGGTGCAGGGATGCCGTGGAGGAATATTGCCTGAAGAAAGGGGGGAAATCACGGAAGAAGCACCACCATCACAGCACTTTCCCCTCCAGCTCTGCTGAAGAGTCTCCAGCCCCACGCGAGGAGACCCACGAGACAAGGGAATTTAGGGAGGAAATTGCAAGGCCCACAAAAAAAATATATGGATGGTCTAAGGGTCCATGCCTGCAATATGGAGGACCGGTTAGTGGAGCGGTTGAAGGAGTTCCAAGTAAGGGAGCACCAGGTGAAGGAGAACCAAGAGTACCTCCGCACAAAGAAGGATGCCCTCAAGCTGTTCCACCAGTCGGTCATCAAATGGAAGCCGTCCCTGGAGGGGACCCTGGACTTTGCCAGGCTACATGGGTATGAAATGGACGATGTGCCCACCCCGCGGCCCCACGCACCACGTTCTCCTTTTCCTCGCATCCCCGGGGACAGGCCCACAAACCCTTAATTTATTTTCCTTTCTTTCTATATTAATGTGTTTTTTGGTTTTTTTTTTAATTTATCAAAAGTTGTAAAGTTGTTTTAAAAGTTTTTATACAAATTATATTTGTTACCAGCTGAGTTTGACCTTTCCAAACTTTTATCCATCTGTGCTGATTCTGGCAGGTGGCGGAATCTCATTGTATGTATGTACAGCTTGTCAGATTCCTGCCTGACAGCAGCAGCACATGGAGCGTATTAGTCCCAAGATTTGCCAGCAGGATCTCAACTTGCAGACAGCCCCCCAGGAGAGGCAGGGCTTCTGTCTGTGTGGGTGTGCCAGAGAGAGAGAGAAAGGCTGTGTGGCAGTCTGGCAGAGGCATAAGTGGGCATCAGCAGGTGCACGGCCCACTCTCACAGACAGAGCGCTGCATGGGGGGAAGCCTTGGGAAGCTGGGTTGTGATATATAATACTTGTTTACATTTGTCTGTTGGTTCCTTTGAAGCCCACGAGTGGAGAGGTGTGTTACTGTTCAGCTTGTAGAAAGATCACCCTGGGGGTGGGGGGAGGCAGACTTGCAGACAGTGCCCCAGGTAGACCAGCCAGCCAGGGATATCATATTTTCTGTGAGGGGGTGCCAGAGAGAAAGAGAGAGGGACTCTTTGGCAGCGGGAAGCTGGCGGCGGCTGCTGTTGGTTAGAGGGGCTCTTTCAACAGCTTCAGCGGGCATCAGCAGGTGGGTGTGGAGGAGTAGGCTGGTGGGGGGCAGACTGGCGGGCGGCCGCTGGTGGCCACTGGCTAGTCAGGCACGAGCAGCAGCAGCACCCAATAATGGTTCTTGGGACTTGAGTGACTGCTTCTGGATGCAGTGGAATGGAATGACAACCCCCCGTGGCTGGAATGATGGTTCTGGGATCTTGAGGATGGTTCCTGGGACTGGAGTGGCTGTTTCAGGTACAATGGAATGCCAGCACATGGGAGAAGAATGATGTCCCGAGAATTAGTGCTTGGTTGGGCACACTTCATTCAGTCATTCCAATAGGTGGTACAGGGAGGTACAGGTGATACAAGGAGGTACACAGACAGGGGCACATATTTTGTTGTGTGTTATTTCCATCTCATTCTGGTAGGTTTGCTGCTGGATGTGAGTATTGACTGAGTAGGGGTGGGAATTCTGGTTCTCTTGAGCTGGATATACACCTCTTCTCCTCCACCCCCATCTCTCTCGTTCTAAGGGGGAAGCCTCTATCTCTCTCCCTCTTTCTCTCTCTCTGGCCATATACTTCATGTGACAGCATGGGTGGGATCATGTCTGTCTCTCCTTCTAGCAGTTGGGATATTCTCTCTCTCTCTCTCTCTCTCTCTCTCTCTCTCTCTCTCTCAACGAGCAGCAGGTTTCCATGGTGGTGGACAGGTGCTTTGGGCATAAGCAGCAGGTTGCTAGATCATAAATAAAGGTTCTTTGTGCTGGCTCTCATCAGTCTCACCATGTCACTCTGCATTTCATCCCTGTGTGGACTTTTCTTATATCCCTAAAAACGGTTAGATGGAACTGTTACTCTGAAAGGGAGAGTGTTTCTTAGCCTGGAGAGGAGCTCGAGGCCATCAGAACAGGCATGCCATGGTGGTGGACAGTTGCTTTGGGCACAAGCAGAACCCTGATGGGGGGTCCTGGAGCCAGAGTGGCAGATTCTGGATGACGTGGATGGACAGCCCTCCCTGACTGGAACCTATGACCCCAGAACCCTGACAGTGGGTCCTGGGACTGGAGTGGCTGGCTGCTTCTTGATGTCCTGGAATGACAGTGCCCTGTGAGCAGAATTATGGCCCCAGAACCCTGAGGTTGGGTCCTGGGGCTGGAGTTACTGGAGAACTTTGAAGGCTGAAGTGGAGAAGGGTTCTATGTGAACAGTCATTGAAAATGGGTCAGTCGGTCCTAAGAGATAGGCAAGCACCAGTCATGGCCAGGAACAGTCTCAGCACGAAGTCCATGTGAGCCAGGAACTCCCATTATGCCCCATTGTTCACCCAGCCCCCGGCCACAAGCACATTCATCCGAGCTATGGCAATCTACAAGATTGAGGAGCAAATGGCTGACGTGCAGTACCAGCAGCAGCAGCAGACACTGGATTGCCAGTTCACTGTAACTGCACTTGGCACCTCTGCTTGGCCGGGCATTTCAGACTGGCAGGCATTGGTGGAGCAGTGGCAGAGACACAGCCAGGGATCGGTGGCTGTCACCCTTGCTTGTCCGGGCATTGCAGGTTGGCTGGCATTCATGGAAGAGTGGCAGAGGCCCGGCCAGGGCTCGGTGGCTGGCACCCATGCTTGGCCAACTGTGCAGGCTTGGGTTGTACTCAACAGAACTCAAGAAGCTCTATTGCAAATTGGGCAAGCCTTACCTGGTGGTGCCAGCTCACCCGGCCTCTGGCGCACTCATCTGAGCTATGGCCATCTACAAGATTGAGGAGAAAATGACTGATGTGCATTGCCAGCAGCAGCATACACTAGACTGCCCGAGCATAGAACCCATGGACTTCAGAGGTGGCATTGGCAGTAGCGACATTGGATTGCCCGGGCACAGAACCCGTGGCACTGACAGCAGAGGCGGCATTGACAGCAGCAGCAGACATTGGACTGACCGGGCACAGAACCCGTGGAAAAGCAGAGATGGCAGCAGAAGGATTTGCCTGTGTGCAGTACCCATGGAGTCAGGATGGTAGGATTTGCAAGGAAAGAGCTCCCATACAGCAGCAGATGGCAGCAGCCAGATTGCGTAGGCACATTTGGATTTGCCTGAGCAGAGCACCCATGGACCAGCAGACAGGAGCAGCGGGATTACCAGACCAGTGGGGCACATCACACAGGGTTGCCAGGGCAGGTAGACAGGCACCTTGGCATGAGAGGTAGGCAGACTGGGGCAGGGCCTCAGCTTTGCCCACAGGGAGGGCAGACAGGCAGCGTGGCATGAGCAAGGGAAGGCAGACTAAGTCAGGCTTTGATCTAGGCCACCTGGGTGGGCAGTCGGGTGGTCAGGCAGCATGGCATGATCAGAATGAGGCAGAATGAGGCAGGGTTTGAACGTGGCCACCTGGGCAGGCAGGCGTACAGACAGCATGGCATGAGCATGAGAAGGATGACTGAGGCAGGGTTTGATCTTGACCACCTGGGTGGGTGGGCAGACAGGCAGCATGGCATGAGCATGGGAAGGCTGACTGAGGCAGGGTTTGATCTTGGATACCTGGGTGGGTGGACAGACAGGCAGCGTGGCATGAGCATTGGAAGGCAGACTGAAGCAGAATTTGATCTTGGCAACCTGGGCAGACAGACAGGCAGCGTGGCATGAGCATGGGAAGGCAGACTGAAGCAGGATTTGATCTTGGCCACCTGGGTGGGCAGGCAGACCGGCAGCATGGCATGAGCATGGGAAGGCAGACTGAGACAAGCTTTTATCTTGACCACCTGGGTGGGGAGGCAGACAGGCAGCATGGCATGAGAGGCAGGAGGAGAGCCAGGCTGGGACATTGGCAGGACACTCAGATAGACTGGCAAAGATTGTACAGCGCGTGCGACAGAGAGCCAGTCACATAGATGGGCCAAAATCATCTAGCCAGAGGTCAGCTGACAGGCTTACAGTTTCCCAATGCCACCCTGCATCATGAGGTCAGTCAATTACACCGGCCCAGGCTGTTTAGTATGAGAGAGAGAGAGAGAGAGAGAGAGAGAGAGAGAGAGGAGGGGAAGGGCAGGTGCCAGGCATTGGGAGGGAGGGAAAGCACCTCAGCACAGCAGCAGAAGACCAGATTGAGGAGGAGCCCCATCCCAAGACTGCCCCTGGCACGGGATGGTGTGTGCCACTACACGATCAATCCATGTCCAGGGGCAGCTCGGGAAATCCCAGCAGTGGAAGGTTCACCTTCAGGAAGATCAACTGCTCCACCAACTTGGCCCCCAGTCTCAGGCGGTGTAGCGAGCAAATGTCCCCCACCATGGAGAACACCCCCTCGCTGGGGACACTGGTTGGTGGGCAGGACAAGATACCCTTGACCACTTTGGACAGGGCCAGCCACATGTTGGTCTTGCTGGCCCAGCAGGCCAAGGGATCACTGCTGGGGTCAATGCATGGCTCCTCCTCCAGGTAGGTCTCCACTGCTGCTGAGGCACCGTCATACTCCCTCTGATATCTCTGCCTGTGCAGCACCTCCATCACTGCCCTCAGTCAAACTGTTTGCCCTAGTGTGCACAACCCAGTGCTCCCCAGAGTGGCCTGCACATAGGAGCTGCTGCTGCTGGCAATAGGGGTGCTGCTGCTGCTCAGCCTGGTGCTGGTACTGCTACCGCTAGGTCTGGGGGCAGGGATAGACCCCACCAGCTGAAAGGGTTGGCTACTCCTACTCCCACCATCCCTAGGGGAATACTGCTGTTGCTGCTGCCGCACACTCTCCAGAGCCCGCTCTACCTGCCGAACCCTCTACACCAGGTCACCCTTCTAGTGACCATAGAGGGGTAGCTGGCATGCCACGCTGCTCTTGACCATGGGGTCCAGCATGGTTGCCAACATGTACTCCGCCCACCCCAGGAGCTCATCGAAACGCACCTTCAGCTGATGCACCAGGTCAACTGTCTCATCATCCAGCTTCCTACCCTGCGGGCCACAATCCCACCCCTGGAGAATCTCCTCAAGCCTCCCGAGGAGACTGTGGACCAGAGGGGTCACCTGACTGATGGTAGCTGTGGAGGATCTGATGGTCTTTGTCACGGCCAGGAATTGTCTCAGCACAAAGACCATTTGCACCAGTATCTCCCATTTCACTCCATTGTACCCTGGAGGTGCCCCGCTGTCCGTCACCAATTGTACCTGAACACATCCTGCACCAGCTGGTGCACTGAGGAGCCTTGTTCAGCCTGCTTTGCCCAGAGGAGGGCGCTGCCCTTCATGCTCTGGTTAAAGAAACTGGCCAGCTTCCTCCCCCACTCAATCAGGGAGCTAAGGGTGCCTGCCCCAATCCCCTTCTCCCCCAAGTCCAGATCATCCCTGACCACCAGGTGATAGGTGTGTCCGGTGCAAGGGATGCTAGTGAAATTCCCATCGTGGACTACCCTCAGTATGTTGATCGTGTTATCAGTGACCACGCACCCCATGGTAAAGAGCATGCCTGGCATGACACACTCCCTCCCCATGGCAGTCAGGGCTGCCTCTATGTTCCTGGACATGTGGGGGCCATTCATGACTTCCACTTGAAGCAGGGCACACCTATACCCTGGTTCAGAATTGGTCCTGCCATTGCCAAATGCTGCTTCCGGGTTTTGCCACCAGTGCGCTGTCACCACCAGGTAGGCATGCTGAGCATTCCTGCTTGACCACAGGTCTGTGATGAAGTGAATGGTGGCACCCCAGCCCCTGCCAGTTGCTCCCTAACCTGCTTCTTTAAAGCCCGATACAAGACTGGCACCACCTGCCGACTCAGGGTGGTGCGCGACGGCAACTTAAACTGGGGGGCCAGGAAGCCAATCAGGCACCTAAACCACATGTCCCTGACCACTGAGAAGGGATGCCCAATCAGGGTTGTCATTTCCCCCAACATGTGCGTGGCTTTCGCTTGAAAGCTACACCGCCCTCCACGTCCTGCAGCCGCCGAGGGAATTGGCATGTGCCCCCACCCCAGTTCCTCCATGGTGGACTGACGCTGCTTCTGCTGCTGCTCCCCCGTAGCTGCAATACCGCTCCTGATGCTAGAGGCAGCTGTTGGTGCAGGACACTTGCCCGCTGATGGAGGTGGATGACTGCAATAGGCTGTGCAATAGGCTGCACTTACAAAAATGTGAAGTTAACTCACCTAATGCGAGCTTTGGTCTAGATGGCTGCCTCCAGGTACTGCTGTAACTCATGAATAGTTGCTTTGCTACAACTACTGCAACTGATCATGCCAGAGAGAAACTACTTGATAAGTCAACCCCCTATGAAATAGACCCTATTTTCAGCTGCTGTGAATTGTCACTGTTCTGTGGATATCAACGGGGTGATTTGGACTCTGAGAATGTTGCCCATGTAATGTGTTTAAGTGCAGGAAGGATAGACCAATGGTCCAGCTGAGCATGAGGAAAGGATGTACTGGACGATCCTAAGCCTGAAGGACATGCATGTGGGGCATGCACAACACACATGTACATTTGCACACAACCCATATACGGGACTGTGGCATGCGTGCACAACCCACATGGAAAGGAAACTACATGGAACTTGCATGCGCATATCTGCACATGCTTGTGCATGCGTAAGCCACACACGTAGGGTTTCTGGATCATGACCGACGGAGTAAAAAAATGACACAATAAGGAAACAGAGACAGAGTTTATTATTATTATTATTATTATTATTAACTTTTATATAGCACCAGCGATGTACCTGGCACTTTACAGAGAATAAGGTAGACACGGTCCCTGCCCGAGAGTTTACAATCTAAAGACAGGGGGAGAGGAGACAGGGAAAAGGGAACAGAGGGAGCGACAAGGGATCCAACATTCATGAGGATGTGAGAGCTCA
Source organism: Sphenodon punctatus (assembly GCA_003113815.1). Lineage (NCBI taxonomy): Eukaryota > Metazoa > Chordata > Lepidosauria > Sphenodontia > Sphenodontidae > Sphenodon > Sphenodon punctatus. Next base: position 529,422 of record QEPC01001581.1, read on the forward strand.
GGTTCACGTTCTTGGCCTGGTTACAGTAATTGGGAGTTTGCAGATAACAGGTGGGGGATAATCCTGGATGGGGATGCTTAGCAGGAGTTAAAAAAGGCAGAGCAGAAGAGGTTGGTTTTGAGTAGGGACTTGAAGGTATGGAAGGTGGGTGCAAGGTGGATGAGGGCAGGAGGGAGAAGGGACGAAGGTGGTTGGGGGAGCAGGGGAGGCGTGGGAGGGTGAGGGAGGGGATGGAAGAGGAGTGGAGTGCTCAAACAGGTGTTCAGAGGAAGATCAGGGCAGAGAGGTAGGGGGGAGCAAGGTTGTGAAGGGCTTTGTAGGTGAAGATGAGGAGCTTGTGCAGAATACGCTCAGGAAGGGGAGCCAATGGAGAGAGGAGAGGAGAGGCTGTACATGATCAAAGTGAGAGGCTAGGTGGATGATCCTGGCAGCAGAGTTTTGAACAGAGATGAGGGAAGAAANCAGGGAAGGTTAAAAAATAAAAATAACACCTAAATATCTAAATAAATGAAACTAGGGAGATAAATGTGTGGGATGGGTGAAATAGGAGGAGGATGGCAATGGATTAGGAATAGGAAGGAACACAAACTTCTGGGACAGGGAGACTTCTGAAAATGCCTCCTGTCAGGAAATGTGGCTAGCTCAGAAGGTGTTCAAAGGGGGGGGAGGGCAATGACTTTTGTTACTTGCTGCACTTGTCTTACCACAAGACCAATTCGTTTTGTGCAGCCTAACCCCATGTCCCCCATGTTCAATCGCAGACTGCTAAACCAGTGGTCTGAGGAAAAAAGAGATGGCGATTGGGCAGGCTGGCTGCTACTCCGAGCCTCAGTCTCCACTCCTGGTGCCAAGAAGTCTGCTCCTCAGCTGCCCTCCCCTCCCAGTCATGTTTTTGCCACCCAAACTCTTCTGAACTCACCCGAATGATACCAAACTGTTTGGTCATTTCCAAGTTCCGATCGAGTTCAGTTCGGGTTTGGTTTGGCCATTCGGTTCAGTCGTCTGAACAAACCTAGTTCGGTCTGAACTCCTGAACCACGTTCGCACATCCCTATTTGTCAAATGATAAGGGGAGACTATTACATACACAGTTATGAGATATATATACTTTTTGTAATCTGCTAATGTAGCCTTTGTTAAAAGGTTTCTATGTAAGTGCAGCCTATTGCTAGTATAATTTAAATTTATATACTCATATGCTCGTTAAAGCAAAACAAAAATTGTGCTACCCGGAATGCATTCCATAAGTGAAGTCTCGGTGTTGTTCTCCCTGTTGCATTCAATAAATAAGTCATTCCTAGAATAAAGCAGAATGCATTGGTTGAAATAAAATTTAGCTGTATTTTCAAATACACATTCTTTTTTGTCCTTGTCTATTAGTCTTTTAGCTAAAGTGATTTTTTTGTGTCCTAGCATGTAGGGGAGTTGTGTGTCACAGACTACTAAAATCAATTCCTTTACACTACATAACCTTGTGGTTTAGAACCATCATTTAGGAATCTCAACACCATTCAGAAGCAGTAGGAAAAAATCCTACATTCCGTCAGACAATCTTCTAAGCTCCAGTGTCAAATCTCCCTTTCTCACTTCTCACTTCTCTCCACTGTCAAGTAGCTAAAGGAACAGAGGGTGGGCCACAGCCTCCTCACTGCACAGAGAAAAACATGAAGGCAATAGATTCTGTCACAAAACAGAGCAGCCATTGATGGCTTTTTTGTTGGAGTAAAAATGTGAAGTTAACTCACCTAATGCGAGCTTTGGTCTAGATGGCTGCCTCCAGGTACTGCTGTAACTCATGAATAGTTGCTTTGCTACAACTACTGCAACTGATCATGCCAGAGAGAAACTACTTGATAAGTCAACCCCCTATGAAATAGACCCTATTTTCAGCTGCTGTGAATTGTCACTGTTCTGTGGATATCAACGGGGTGATTTGGACTCTGAGAATGTTGCCCATGTAATGTGTTTAAGTGCAGGAAGGATAGACCAATGGTCCAGCTGAGCATGAGGAAAGGATGTACTGGACGATCCTAAGCCTGAAGGACATGCATGTGGGGCATGCACAACACACATGTACATTTGCACACAACCCATATACGGGACTGTGGCATGCGTGCACAACCCACATGGAAAGGAAACTACATGGAACTTGCATGCGCATATCTGCACATGCTTGTGCATGCGTAAGCCACACACGTAGGGTTTCTGGATCATGACCGACGGAGTAAAAAAATGACACAATAAGGAAACAGAGACAGAGTTTATTATTATTATTATTATTATTATTAACTTTTATATAGCACCAGCGATGTACCTGGCACTTTACAGAGAATAAGGTAGACACGGTCCCTGCCCGAGAGTTTACAATCTAAAGACAGGGGGAGAGGAGACAGGGAAAAGGGAACAGAGGGAGCGACAAGGGATCCAACATTCATGAGGATGTGAGAGCTCAGGTTCACGTTCTTGGCCTGGTTACAGTAATTGGGAGTTTGCAGATAACAGGTGGGGGATAATCCTGGATGGGGATGCTTAGCAGGAGTTTAAAAAGGCAGAGCAGAAGAGGTTGGTTTTGAGTAGGGACTTGAAGGTATGGAAGGTGGGTGCAAGGTGGATGAGGGCAGGAGGGAGAAGGGACGAAGGTGGTTGGGGGAGCAGGGGAGGCGTGGGAGGGTGAGGGAGGGGATGGAAGAGGAGTGGAGTGCTCAAACAGGTGTTCAGAGGAAGATCAGGGCAGAGAGGTAGGGGGGAGCAAGGTTGTGAAGGGCTTTGTAGGTGAAGATGAGGAGCTTGTGCAGAATACGCTCAGGAAGGGGAGCCAATGGAGAGAGGAGAGGAGAGGCTGTACATGATCAAAGTGAGAGGCTAGGTGGATGATCCTGGCAGCAGAGTTTTGAACAGAGATGAGGGAAGAAAGGTGAGAGTGGGGCAAGCCAGCAAGGAGGAGGTTACAATAGTCAAGGCGTGAGATGACTAGGGCATGGATGAGAGTTTTGGCAGAGGAGACAGACAGAAAAGGGCGGATCTTAGCAATGTTGTGAAGGGAGAAAAAGCAGGAATTGGCAAAGAAGTCAATGTAGGGTTTGAAGGTAAGGTGCGAGTCGAAGATGAAGCCCAAGCTACGGACTTGGGGGACAGGGAGGATGGAGACCCCGTCAATGGCAATTGACAGGGAAGAGGAAGAGTTGGGAGGGAAGATCAGGAGTTCAGTTTTCGCCATGTTCAGTTTGAGTTGGCGTTGAGACATCCAGGCGGAGATATCAGAGAGACAGTTGGTGAGATGAGCTTGAACAGAGGGGGAGAGGGAAGGAGTGGAGAGATAGAGTTGAGTGTTGTCAGCATATAGGTGGTATTGGAAACTGTGGGAGGCAATGAGTTTGCCTAGGGATAGGGTGTAGATAGAGAAGAGGAGAGGGCCAAGAACAGAGCCTTGGGGAACCCCAACCAAGAGGGGTAGGGAGGAGGAGAGGGAGGAGTAGAGAAGAGTTACATTGAAGGAGCGGTCAGAAAAGTAGGAGAACCAGTCAAGGACAGAATCCCGGAATCCCAGGAAGTGAAGTGACTGAAGCAGGAACGAGTGATGAACAGTGTCGAAGGCAGCAGAGAGATCAAGGAGGACAAGAATAGAGTAAAGTTGGCTGGATTTAGCCACAAGAAGATCATTGGTGATCTTAGCAAGAGTGGTTTCAGTGGAGTGAAGGGGGTGGGAGCCAGATTGGAGGGTGGTCAAAGGAGGAGTTGTCAGAGAGAAGGTAGAGACAACAGGAGTAGATAACCCGTTCAAGCAGTTTGGAAGCAAAAGGCAAGAGTGAGACAGGACGGTAATTAGAGGGTTCAGAGGGATCCAGAGTGGACTTTCTGAGAGTGGGGGAGACAGTGGCATGTTTAAAGGCAGAGGGGAAGGAGCCGGTAGAGAGGGAGAGGTCAATGATGTGCAGAAGGGGAGGGGCAATGGTGGAAGCAATGGAGGTCAGGAGGCGGGAAGGAATGGGGTCAGGGGGCAAGTGGAGGGGTTGAAGGAGGGGAGCAGGGAGTAGATTTCCTCAAGGGAGGCAGTAGGGAAGGAGGACAGGAGAGAGGTGGCGGGAGGAGGGAGAGGGGGGAGCGGTAGGCGGAGAGGACTTGGAAGCAATATCCAGGCGGATCTTGCCAATTTTAGAGGTGAAAAAGAGAGCAAGTTCCTGAGCGGAGAGAGAAGAGGGAGGAGGAGGACAGGGGGGTTTGAGAAGGGAGTCAAAGTTGGGAAAGAGGTGGTGAGGGTACTGGGAGCAGAACTCAATGTGTGAGGCATAGTACTGATGTCTAGCGAGGGAAATAGCAGAACTGAGTGATGAGAGGCAGAATTTAACATTTCTTATGCATATTGCAGGGCTGTTTTGGTGCCACATGCAGCTCTGCGACATGCATAAGAAACGTTAAAGTGGTGTTAAATAGGGTAGGGTGAATGTAGTTCGGAGTTCGGTCTGAAGTCAGCCTGTTCGGACGACTGAACCGAACGTCTGAACTGAACGTACAAATGGCCGAACAGTTCGGAAAAGTTCAGATGAGTTCGGATGAGTTCAGTGGTGGGGAAAATGTGACTTTGGGCAGGAAAAACATGAGTGGAAGGGGGAGACAGCTGAGGAACAGACTTCCTGGCACAAGGGGTGGACACCAGGGGTGCTTTCAGGGCCAAATGATACCGATACCGAAAAAAATATTTTGATTTTGTATTTTGATCAGTATCGATAGCGCTATTTTTGGATGTTCGGCTAAGTTCGGCCAAACCGAACTCTGTCGAACTGAACAGCCAAACCTGAACTCAGGTTTCGAACCGAACATCCGAACGGCATTCTGTTCACCCATCCCTAGTGTTAAAGTGAAGTTAGCGTTATGTCTGTTTTCGCCCTGTGGTTGGAGCAAGTTAAAAACATGCTGTGTAAATCTAAGTTTTATCAATGTGTCTGCAATACCATATGTCATTTTCCCTCACTGTCCTTCACCATCATTCTAACCTGTAGGTACCACAACAAGGAGTCTGAGATTGGGGCAAAGGCTGGGTACGCTGCTGTCAAAGTGCTTTGCACTATGGAACCTCAGTTGGGTCTTAGAGGATTCTCTAATTTTTTAAAAAATCACTTGATTAAAAATACTTGCATAGTTGGTGATGCTTGAACCTCTGGGAAGGGTGAATAAGCACTGTGATTTCCATGTTCTGTTTGGATTAAAGAAATGGAAGTCCACGTGTTTCTATGGATCTACAAACAGCTGGAACCCTGCAAACTAGTCATGTAAACACAGTGCAGCTTGGGTTAATCATATATGGTGTGTAATCAGACAAACTAAGAATAAGATTCTACCATGATGTCTTAATTCTTGAAGACAGATTAAATGAACTGGTGTATTTTGGGATAATTACACACACATTTCATTCATTCAGTATTCCCATCCATTTTATGATGTCCTATTGCCAATGGAGCTGAAAGCGGATCCCATGTGCGCCTGCCCGCATGCGCCTGCTCGTGGTTTCCACATGGCACAATGTGCTGGCAATGGAGGTGTGCATGGTTCCTGCACGCAGCGGGGCATGGTATCGGCTTCAGTATCTTGAAGGAATTTGGGGAAAACTCTAAGTGGATGGGATTTGCGTGTCAAAATTTACTGAGCAAACACTAATCTACACAGTAATCTTGACTATAAAGTGGGCTGGGAAGAGGGTAGGTGGACTCCAGCCACTGAATCCAAGATGATGTTTTTTCTCTTCTGTCGTTTCAGAGAGGACCAGCATGGAATTTTCAGATCCTTATTGTAACTCCCGGGCCTGAATGTCTTTGAACCAAAAGGGCCAGAATTCACATATACATATAAGACCTACATTTTAAGGAAAGATCTTCGGCATGCACAAGTATGTGCCTGCTCTGACCATGCTATTTTCAGAATGGTGCATAATGTGGAGATTTCTGGGAGCTACAATAGAGATATGATCTGGAAGCCATTGTAAGGAGAGATCAGTTATATGGAATAGTAAGGATCAGGCTGAAGCTGCTTTTCCAGCCAAGTCAGTTAGGTCCCCAAAGAGGGCCTTACAAACTGGCCAAATGGACTGAAGATAAGACACCTAGAGACACAGAGGGTGTTAACAGATGGCACGAGGATGTCTGTCCCACCCACGGGAGGGGGAGAACTTCCTATGGTTGAGTGAACTCCAGCCACAGGAACATATGTCCCCATGGCCTCCCATGGCCGGTGGAGGGGTGGGGAGCATCATGTGGCCACCCTGCCACAACCCCACACTGCTGCTGTTGCCTTGCCCTCCCACCATGATGGGCAGTCATGGCTGGGCACCATAGTAGCCCCCTACGCCGGGAGGTGCTGGGGCTGGGAACAAACATTCCCTCCCGGTTCCACCCACTTTGGCCTAGCTGGATGGCTGCAGCGCCCGAACTATGGGCCCTCCTTGATCTGAGTCCACAGTCCCGGCTCCACCCCCAACCCGGCTGGATTTGTTCCAGGCCCATATCTGGTGGGCCCAGGAAAAACGTACAGGCATCACACTGGCCCAGTCAGGCCAAAGTAGGCCAAAGCAGGTCAAATTGGGATAGCGTGATGTCTGTTAACACCTAGAGTCTCGAACAGTATTACAATCACAGGAAAGGTTAACACTTTTCAGTTAGATCCAAAGTCCCTTTCGCCCCCAGGCTATGGAATGGAATGATTGTGTTTATATAAAAAGGCAGAAGCCTCTGTCTGCAATGTTTGAAAAAGAATAGTTGTTGAACATGTATTTGTAGCTGCCAAGTGAACAGATACAATATGATACAATATATGAATCTCCCGCTGTGATTGACATCTGATCAAAGGGGCTTTTTTTATCAGAATTTCTGCGAACCTTTGTTACTTTGACTGTTTTGGTCTCCTTGGGTTTTCGGTCTCCTTGGTGAATCACTGTCTTGGAGCTACCAAAAGTCATGTGTGGCCCTCACTAGGAGACATTTGAACTTGGTGGCAAGACACAAAGAGAGAGAGAGATCAGGTTTCCACTAAACCAGTTCTATCCTGTTTTCTTTTCAAGAGTCTGGTGATTGTCATTATAAATAATTCCTTTATATGATGCAGACTATTCTTTATTTAGCATAAGAAGAAGTCATAGAAGAAAACAATGTAATCTGACTGGCATAGATAGATCAGCTTAATCCGGGGCCTTTCAGATGTAAATATGACCAGGTCTAGTTGGCTCTGTTCCTCTAAAAAGAAAGTTCCAAACAGCAAGGCTGAAGCTGCCAGACGTTGGCCATGCTACGTTTTGAAGCATCCATGAGGGCACCTACATCAGTACCAAGTGTAAACACATGGGCTGGCAGCCTGACAGTTTCTGGAGGTCGTACAGACTCCTCTAGAACTGCAGTGGACAGGCCGACAAGCCAACATTTCTCCCAGCTGCGGTCCACTCATGATCTCCCCCCACCAAGAGAGTTGTAGTCACTCCCCAAATCGTTCTAGGTTGGAACTGCAACTGTGGTAGAAAATGCGGCCTGCACCATGGCCCTCTCATTAATGCCCCCCTCCTCCCCCGGAGGCAGCACACTCTCCCAGGTTGAAGCCGAGTTATCCCACATGGCATGCCCCACCTTTTGGAGGATGAATCCGTAGAGGGCTTCCCCAGACCCAAACTGGGGCAAATATTTGGAGACCCCCCTTCACACGGGCGGGTAACTCCATGGCAAAGGAGGATCAACGTGGGTCCGATAACACCCACTGTTTGTTCTCCCTACAGGAAGTATGAAATTTGAATGATTTGCCCTGGGGTTTTTGTTCATAGGTTTTCTAGCGCAGTAGACCCCTCCACCGAATTACTGACCCACAAGCTATGCTCTTTGTGTCTGGTCACCTATTAGACTGGATTAGAGCTGCAGTAGGTAGCACTTTAGCTACCTGGGGGTAATATTCACATTTTTAGGCACCCCCATCAGGAACCGAGCCCCCATCAGGTACCCAAGGCTTGAAAATGTGGGTATTACTGGGGCATTGGAGGGCATCTCAGGATGCCCTAGGATGCCCCAGGATGTGGATCCCAGCAATTGCAGCTTCTCAGGCCCTAGGCTGACTCACCTCGCTGACTGGGATGCTGGCCCTCTGGACTCTTAGCTGCTCCCTGCTTCTTCCTGAGGTTCTCAAAACTCATCTGAGCAGTCCAGGGAACTTTCCCACTTGGCTTTTTCGGAGCGTGGGAGAGAAGGCCTTTTCCCATCTGCATGTGCCCCCTAATGGGGACATGGGATCCACTAGGGGGCACACGCAGATAGGAAGAGGCCTCCTTGCTCCCCTCCCCCCACTCAGAAAAAGGTGAGCAGGGAAGTTTTCCACTCGTGTGGGCCAGGGAAAAGCAGGGAGCAGCCAGAAATACAGAGCAGAAGACCAGCAGTTCAGGAAGAAATACAGAGCGTAAAACAAGCAGCCTGGGAAGACCAGTGCCTGGGGAGTCGGACAGCCCATCGGGTTGCATTCAGGTACCAGTCGGCGCCTGAACAAAACCGGGGCAAGTCTGGCATGCAGATCATCTATTTAGCAATCGCTGGTGGTTTGAACATAAACAAACTCCTACCATTTTCCTTACAATGAGAAGGAAAACTCCCAGCAAATGAAAATATTTGCCTGCTTTCGGTAAATACCAATGGCCTAGATTGTCCCTTCAGGCACAGCCCTTGGCACAGAGTGATGTGTAGGTTTCACCAATCCCCAGGTGTAGCCCAAGGAATCATCATGCCTCAGACAAATAGTTCTGTGAATCACAGAACCTTCCTCCCACGATCCATTTAGAAGGGGCCAGGTGGAGGAAGGAATAATAGTAACTTGCTCCTATTAAGGAGGCAGCAACACATTACCAAACACACTGCACTGGATATAGAGGAAGGGGGTAGAACTAAGTAGGTTTGTACCCTGAAGAGCAACATGAAAGGTAAATCTTTATATACACGGCCGAACCACATTAGGCAATTGGTATGGGACATTCTACTCTCTGAGCAATTATGCCAGGGCTTGTTGCCCTGCTGCACTGGAGTTTAAACAGCCCACCTGTTAGCAACACAAGCAGCGGGCAGGCGCACAGACAGCTGCCCTAGAGTAGCATACTCCTAATCAACAGTCAAGTTGTTTGCCAATTTGTCCCATGTTATAAAATCCTCAGAACATCCAGCCATCTCCAAAGTAGCAACTTCTCATGCATTTCATTGATTCCAAATGATTTATTTTTTAGGAACAGGACCAATGAGTTTATCTTAACAGGAGCAAGACAGACAGACATTGAGGAAGGCCTGAAGTATTTCTTTTCTCATTCCTTTCGGATGTTGTGGCACCGATGCTTTTTTGCCATTAGTTGTATGCTTTTGATTGTGGCATCAGCAATGATAGGCAAAACACTCTTCTTCCTTTCCCAAACCTTTTGTTTGATTAGAGTTTATTGGCTGGTAGATTTCTCTAAGAGAATCCATCCATCCATCTTCTTTAATCAATCGTGACAGTAAACATTTTTGTATTTAAAAAAAATAAATCTATTTTGTGTATGCAATATACTAGCTAGATCACACTCTCAGTGAAATATATTCTAACATTCTAACAATCAAAGACCCTTCTCAATAATGCATCCACAGCGACAATTACACATCTAAGGAGCCTTATTTAACTCTGCCTAGGAATTGATCTGAAAATGGATACATCTTTGATTAAATAAAATGTCTAAATTGACTATTTCATCTATGGAAAAAAAATACCCACAATACTGTAATCTTTTACATTAATGCATATTTCAAATCAAGACATACCAAATTTACAGGCTTGGCATCACATTAAAAGACCATAAGAACTTACAGAGCCTACTGGGGACTGACTGGGCACCTTGCTCCTGTTTTACTTCTCCCCTCTCCTGGTGGCAGAGGGAGATGGGGCGGGATGAAAGGGGCTTCCTCCGGTGGCTTTGGGTGGGGTTCTGGCCTGAGAGGGCCAAAGAATGGCGTGCCAACCAGCTCCGCCACATTCCTCAGCTGCTTGGAGACTAGGGGGCTGGGAGCCAGCTGGGCTCGCCCCACAACAGCTTGCCCTCACCAGAGCCTACTGGGGAGTGACTGGGCACCTTGGTCCCTATTTTACTTCTCCCCTCTCCTGGTGGCAGAGGGAGAGGGGGCAGGACCAAAGGGGCTTCCACCAGCGGCTTTGGATGTGGCCCTTAGTGGGGCCCATTGGAATGGGGCAGAAATCTGGGAACTTTTGGGAAGCCTGAGGAGGTGGGAGGTTGGTGGGAGGATTAGAGGGGTTTATTTTGTGTTGTTTATGCTGGGGGGTAGCGGGTGTGGGGGTCTTTTGTATTATATTTTATTTTGGGGTGGGAGGATATTTGGAAGCGGAGGGAAGTTTGGAGGGAGAGGGATGGGGAGTGAGTGAGTTATGGAGGAGGGATGGGGACTTTTTATGGGGGGGAGGGAACAAGTCCCCTGCTGCCAGGGTGGGGCAGAGGGGGCGGAGGGGCTGTCCGGGGAGAGAGAGCAGCCATTGGGGTTATGACAGCCCGGGGGAGATATGGTCCCAATTGGGGTGAGGTGAGATCAGTGAGACAGGATAGGTGTTTATTACAGGTCCCGCTCACTACCCCCCAGGCAGATAGGCAGGTGGTTCTCAGTCAGGGGGCCCCCCCGGCCCTGTGTTGTTACTGTTAATTGCAAGATTGGTGGCGAATAAGGCAACAACAGTCCAGGAGATTATACTGGACCATGCTGCCGATCTTGTATGTATCACGGAAACCTGGCTGAACAATGAGTTGGGGTCCATTTTGGCTGACCTGGTTCTGCCTGGGTATTCCTTGCAGCATCAGCCACGCTTGGAGGGATGGGGTGTGTGTGTGTAGCCATGATTTTTAAGGAGGACTGGACTATGAGGAGGTATCCGGTGCAATCCATATCAGGTATTGAGGGTCTTCACCTTGTGTTTGATTTGGCAGGTGACAGTTTGGGAGTGCTGCTTGTATACTGTGCACCTACCTGTGCAGCAGCCTCCCTACATGCTTTGTCAGAGGTGATGTCGGGAGTGGTGTTGTGGTCCACAAAGTCAGTAGTCTTGGGGGACTTCAACATTCATGACAATGCTGACCATGGCAACCATGGACCTGTCCCAGAGAGTTTTCAGCCCGACACATCAGGGGGGACATACCTTAGACCTTGTGTTTTGCACCAGCATTGAGGCGGATGTTCCATTAGTGGGGGAGTTATCAGCTGTACCCTTGTCATGGACGGACCATTACCTCCTGCAGGCTTCGCTCCTGGCACATGTCTGCCCCAGAAAGGTGCAGAACCAATTCAGATGGCTCGCTCCCGGAGACTGATGGAACCATTGATCGGACAGCTCCTAGGCATCCGCTGCCCAGGTAACAGCTCCACAGGCTTCCTTGGTTCTCCAAGGAACTGTGGGAGCTGAAGCAAGAAGGGCGGCGGTTGAAGCGATAGTGGCATCGTTCACGTGCTGAAACAGACAGATTGCATCATAGAGTCAGTTAACAAGCCTATGCTGTAGCTATGCGGGCAGCAAAAAAGGAGTTTTTTGCTACCTTCATAAATCCCGTCCAGCGGTGATTTTCTGGGTTGTGCGGGAGCTGGTCAGTCCAGCCTCCCTCCACCTTGGAGTGGAGTCATCTACTGCTCACTGTGACATGTTTGTGGATTATTTTGTGGATAAAATCACTCGGATTCATCACAACTTTGATACCGCAATTAATACATATGGGGAACTCGAGGTTATGGAAGTCTCATCTTGTCCAGTTTTGTGGGATCAATTTCAGTCGGTGACACCTGCCAATGCAGTTGACATTCTTAGGGGGCTGTTAGGGCCACATATTGTGAATTAGCTCCTTGCCCATCCTGGCTGATTAAATCTTGCCGGGAGACAATGGGTCCGTTGCTGCTGGAGTGGTCAAGGTCTCCCTTCGGGAGGGCAGAGTTCTGGGCTATCTCAAAGAGGCAGTGGTTCGGCTTCTGCTCAAGAAACCATCGCTTAATGTTGACTCCCTTGCCAGCAATTGGCCTGTCACTAACCTTCCCTTTTTAGGGAAGGTTATTGAACAGATAGTGGCTCAGCAGCTGCAGGGACATCTTGACCACTTCGGTTATCTGGACCCCTTTCTGTCGGGATTTCCTTCGGCGTATGGCACCGAGACTGCGCTTGTGACTTTGGTGGATGATCTGTGCCTGGAAATGGACCAGGGTCATTCAAACCTGTTTGTTCTATTAGTTCTTTTGTCTGCATTTGATACAGTTGATAATGTTGGAATTTTTATTAATGGTTAGAAAAACAAAACCCCAAAAGCAGCTTGAATTGTTAGTAGCAACAGCTTAGTAGTAATCAACACCTTGGAGATTGTTTCTAGATTAAAGTAAACTACTTTATTGAGAAGTACATTGTGATAGGAAAGGCCTATCCCTAGT
>QEPC01001581.1:557936-568015 GCA_003113815.1 Sphenodon punctatus
CCTATATGCCATCTGTTCCAAGGGTTCTGTACCCTAGCAACCAATGTCTGCTGGTGCCAATGGCCCCCAGGCCAGGCCAATATGCCATCTGTGCTGAAGTTTCTGCACCCTGGCAACCAATGTCTGCTGCTGCTGCCAATGTCTCCCAGGCCAGGCCTATATGCCATCTGTGCAAAGGGTTCTGTACCCTGGCAACCAATGTCTGCTGGTGCCAATTGACCCCAGGCCTATATGTTGTCTGTGCCAGCCAAGGGGTCTATACCCAGGAAACTCAATGACTGCTGTTGCTCCGAATCATGTCTTGCAGTTTGTCTTCCCACCCAGGTTGCCAAGCTCAAAGTCTGCCTGACTGCCGCTCATGCCATTCTGCCTTCCGTTAGTCCTTCTTTTGTGTTCCTCTCCCAGCATCTCTCCCTCACTGATATTTTTTATTTGAGCTTCCTCTGATGGCTGGTCCTTGAAAGTTCCCAAGCAGGGAGTTTGGCAGAAGGGAGGAGCTTTTTAACCCCTGCTTCTTAATGCTCATGTGAACAGATATGGCGGGAGATAGTTATTCTGGTAACTACCGTTAGCCAAGAAGGCTGATCTTCTCATGTTCATATAATACATTTGACCAAATCTGTCAATTATTTTCTATTGGTACCTAAATTTTACTGACTTTCCATGTGCATATTCTCTAATGAAAGCAAATTTTTTTCCTCTTTAAATGAGACTTGGGCACGTAAGTGATTAGCAGCTTCTGAAAGTATTCTATTTTGTCCTTTAATGTCATCTACTGGGAATAGTTATTTAATCCTGATCTTAACTAGGACATAGTACAACCTGGTAATGTGTAAGGCCTCCTCAAAATCTCAGCAAGTGTATTTGGGATACCATTGTGAGGGTTAATTTAACTACATTATTTTGCAAGGGATGGGTCCCTCTTTTGAAGGACTGGGATATATTTGAGAAAGTAGACAAGTTAAAGAATGAAATATTATCCCTTTGAGTTATCTGACTCAGAAAAGGTCTGGCATAGTTTCATTCACTTGAGGGAACATTTTAAAATGTCAGTACTCCATTCACCTTTCATCCATTTTTGAGTTGGGAATCAATTTGATACTTCAAGTTCTAAACACCAAAGTGCTATGAACATTGAAAGAGGGGTGGGGGGGAGTACTTTTTTGCTGGGAAGTATCCATCCCCTAAATAGCCACAAGGCATTCACATAATTATTTCAGACAGGAGCGTAGCCTCTCATATCTCACTATGGAACACATGGCAACTCAACAAGACGTCTGGTCAGAAAGGTCACCACTGGAGGGAGTGGTGGAACTTTACTACCAGTTGTGTCCATCACTATGGAAATTGAAAAGGAGACAACTGGGAAGAAACTAACTGGGAACACTTTGAAAATGGGCAATAAAATAAGTAACCCATCCATCTGCTGAGTCTGTCCCTTACAAGAAAAAGAGACATGTAAAAATAGAATCTGACCCAGAAGCTCGTGAACAATCAAAAGAGGTGAGGCAGTTAGAGTGCTGGAGGAGAACTATCCCTGAGGAGGAAAGCTGAGTTTAGTAGCCTGAAGGCTTTCAGTTTCTGATGTTATAACAAGTTCAGGTTGTGTAGAGATGAATGACAGTGAGCACAGACGTAGAGCTCTGAAAATGAGTAGTGTATGAAGTAGGGCACAGCAGTAGATGAAAGAAGAGAACATTCCAAGATGCTCACACTTAACCCCTAGAATGTTGCATACGGTGGCCACAAATCTTTTAGCAATATCTTTCAATCCACATAAAGTTTTCCAAGAAAATTAGAACATTTCACTGGTTAATAGGGATGTGCAAATGTGGTTTGGAAGTTCAGGGTTTGGCCTGAACTCAGGGTGTTCAGCCCGTTCACAAACACCCGGAATCCGAACCACCCCCCGCCTGAACCGGCCGAACAAAGTTCGGGTTCCAAACCTGTTCGGGCGGGGGCAGGGTGCAGGGAGGAACCCAGTTTTCCCTCCCCCCTCCAGGCTGCACAGGTGGAAGGGATGCTAGGGAGCACCTTCCCCCCCCTGCCAGGCCTCATACATTTTTTAACCCCACCCCCACCCCAGGGATCACCCTACCTGGTTGTGCCGGGACTCCAACCTCGGGTACGGCAGCGGCTAGTCTGGTGACGGGACCAAAAGTGGTGGCGTTCCAGAGCACTGGTGCCACCAGACCTGCCATTGCTGCCACCGTTGGACCCAGGGCCAGAGCCCGGCACCACCAGGTAGGTCGGGCTTTGGGTCTGGCAACAGTGGTGGCAGCGGCAGCAGGTCTGGTGGGGCTGGCGGCAGCGGTGCTCTGGAGCACTTCAGGCTGCTATTAGGCCTTCCAGTTTGACCTGGAAGGCCTATTAGCATCCTGAAGTGCTCTGGAGCACCGCCACCGCTGGACCCAGGGCTGGAGCCCTGGCACCACCTGGTAGGACAATCCCTGGGGTGGGGGGGTTAAAAAAAAGTTACAAGGCTGGGCAGGGTGTGTGTGTGTGTGCTCCTGGTGACCCTTCCACCTGTGCAGCCTGGAGGGGGGAGGGGAAACTGCCCCCCCGCCCAAATGGGTGCAGTCCCCCCAAACCCGTTTGGGAGTGGGTGGGGTGTGTTTTGGCACGGTGGGTGGAGGTGGGTGGGTGTCCATTTACATGGACAAACAAAAAAAGCCTTGAAACAAGAAATACCATAATTTGTCACACCTTTGGCAGGATAATCATGTGACCATTACTCCAATACTTAAACCACACTGGTAGTGAAGTCCTATCCATAGCTGCAGTGGTAGCCCTGCTACTCCCACTTTTTTTGGTCTGGTGTTACCTTGGCCCTACCCCTTGTTGTCACAGCTTTCTGCTTGCATCAGGTTAACATTGCGTGGGCACCTGAACATTGTAAATAAGTAAGGTGACGCATACAGTTGGGATGAAAACAATGACCTCCGTCATTGGGTGATTTCAGACGTTACGATATCACAGTGAACCACGCTCAATTCCGCGTGGTGGCTGTGATCGCGTAACGTCTGTTGGGGGAAATGGATGTTTCCCCCCAGATGTTACCATGGCTTGGGATTGCATTCGACATGTGAGCGGCTGAAGCGGCGGGACCGGAGGCTGCCACATGTCGAATGCAATTCCATGCCGAGGTGAACCCCGGCGTCTTGTCTGGTCAGGCGCCATGGCCTGGGATCACCGGTGGGACCCTGGGCCATGGCAAATCTGGCCCGACTCGGCAGCCGCATTGGCCCCGCCGCCCGCCCGTCTCCCCAGAGGGCGGGCAGCGGGGACTGTGGAGGGGGCGGGGCTGTGCAGCCACACGTTGCATCGTGCGGCCCCGCCCCCTCCCCAATTCCCCGCCGGGATCCCCCCAGCACGTCTGTTGCGGCATGACGGGGTGATCCCGGCAGGGAAGGAATTTAGTGATTTCGGTACTGGGCCAATGGGCCCCGTAACGTCTGAAATCACCCATTGAAATCCCCTCAATCTAGGTCCTGCTACCCACCCCAGACAATATCCTGTGGAATGTACTCCTGTCCATGCCCTCCATCCTTTATGATAATGTGTCCACTGTCTGACCAAGGCAAATCCCTGTCCTACATGCATAGGTCATGGGCATTCATGTCCTATCTCATAGGGTGGTAGCCTCTCCCTGTTGAAAGTTCTTGTCATACCTAAGCCACCAATCCCCAGCCCTGGAGTGATAGGCTCAAGGGAACATATCATAATACTTCCATAGGGTACCGCCCCCACATAAATGATGTATGATGACACCCAGCACATTCAGTTCTTAACTACCTTGGTTCACTTCACCCGCTCCTTGTTCCTAGACTTGGTTTTGTCATTGGCATCAGGGATAAGGTCACTGAATAACAGGGTGAAAATATCAATATATTTACCCTGCTATATTTTCTCCCCAGTTCCTTGGAGTAGGTGCAGTTCTATGAGAACGTAAACCTTGGTGTACCCACTCATCTCTCATATTCCAGTAAGTCAGCAGACTGAGGTTACACATATCCCTTCCACATTAATGGGGATTCCATGTGTGGGCTCCATCCCTTGAGGTTTTACCACCACTGGGAGCCCACAAGTAACCCTGTTCTACCCTGGCTCCCTCCAAAGCCTACTTGCCCCTGCAGACACCCCACTTCCACAACCCACTTCAGTCTGTTAGGTTATTTCTAGGCTGAAGTGCAGCTGGACTATTTGATTGTTCAGCACAGACACACTAGCGATGTGTGAACATCGGGGGGTTCGGTGTTCAGCCCATTTTGGGTTTGGGCCCCTCAAAACCATTCAGGTTCTGACTGTTCAGGGAGGGGAACTTGGATTTCCCTCCCTCCTCCAGGCTGCGTGGGTGGAAGGGGCACAGGGGCTCACCTCCTCCCCCACCCTGCCCAGTCTCTTAATGGGAAAAAAAACAACCCACCCCAGGGATCACCCTACCTGGTTGTGCCAGGGCTCTGGCCCCAGGTTTGGCGGCAGCATGGACAGTGGCAGTGGCAGTGGGTCCAGCGGTGCTCCAGAGCACATAAGGCCTCTGCTAGGCCTTCCGCGTCACAGGACATGGAAGGCCTAGTAGAGGCCTGAAGCGGTCTCGAACGCCGCTGGACCCACTTCCGCCAACAGTGACACACCTGGGGCCAGTGCCCCAGCACCACCATGTAGGTCAGGTTCTGGTCCTAGGTCTGGCGGTGGCAACGGTAGCGGCAGTGGGTCCGGATCGGGCAGCACTCCAGAGCACTTCAGGCCTTTACTAGGCCTTCCAGGTCATGTGACCTGGAAGGCCTAGTAGAGGCCGGAAGCACTCCATAGTGCCACTGGATCTGCTCCCACCACTGCTGCAGCCACCAGAGCTAGAGCCCTGGCACCACCAGGTAGGGCAATCCCTGGGGTGGGTTTTTAAAAAAAAAAATATTACACATTTTTTTATGGGACTGGGCAGGGCGGGGGAATGAGCCCCGGTGCCCTTTCCACCCACGCATCCTAGAGGGGGAGGGAGGAGGGGAAAACCGGGTTCCCCCCTGTCCCTTGCCTCCCACCTGAACGGGTTCAGAACCCAAACTTTGTTCGGCCGGGGGGCAGTTTGGGTTCAGGGTGTTCGTGAACAGGCCAAACACCCCGAATTCGGACTGAATGCTGAACCCCCGAACCATGTTTGCACATCCCTAAGAAACACACACACGCACACACCTTAGTCCATGTCCATACCCATCTCAGCTGGACCACTGTTGCATTTAGTGATGTGTTGCTCCATGTTGTTGATCCAATAGATCAATGTTTGTAGTGCCTTGGTTTCTCCCTCCGATGTTGTGATGGTCCCTTGATTGTTGGTTGTTCTGTTACTGAAATGAGACAGAGTGAGGAAATGCCTCATGCTCCCCATTGTGGATCAACCATGGGTGCCTCGTCTAGGGTCCCAGGGGGATCCTGTACTTGACCCTGCAGGGATCAGTTTGGCAGGGGTTGTGAGGGCTGCAGTATGCTGCTGCCCCAGCCTGACTTCCATGCCATCCATCTGCTCCTGCTGGTCCAGACACCAGAAGGATCCTCTCTGTCCTTGATATACCCCACCCCTGCCCTTCCTAAGGCTCTCTGATGCTGTTGCCTGCTTTGGGGGGGGGTCACCCCTATGTCACATGGTCTCTGGGACCCTCCTCCATCACCTATGCCTTCCTGCACCTCTACTCCTCCCCACTGCACTACAGGCCATGTTTCCCCTGTCTGGGAATCCCAGCACCCCTAGGAAGAATTTTTCTGTTTATTTAATTTAATTTATTTTTGAATTCACTCAGTCAAGAGGCAGGAGTGGGACTGGGGAACCACCTGCTCAACTCCCCACCAGAGGCATCTAAATATTTGGATGAAGGAAGGCAAGACACAAACTCAAANGGCAGCCGCATTGGCCCCGCCGCCCGCCCGTCTCCCCAGAGGGCGGGCAGCGGGGACTGTGGAGGGGGCGGGGCCGTGCAGCCACACGTTGCACCGTGCGGCCCCGCCCCCTCCCCAATTCCCCACCGGGATCCCCCCAGCACGTCTGTTGCGGCATGACGGGGTGATCCCGGCAGGGAAGGAATTTAGTGATTTCGGTACTGGGCCAATGGGCCCCGTAACGTCTGAAATCACCCATTGAAATCCCCTCAATCTAGGTCCTGCTACCCACCCCAGACAATATCCTGTGGAATGTACTCCTGTCCATGCCCTCCATCCTTTATGATAATGTGTCCACTGTCTGACCAAGGCAAATCCCTGTCCTACATGCATAGGTCATGGGCATGCATGTCCTATCTCATAGGGTGGTAGCCTCTCCCTGTTGAAAGTTCTTGTCATACCTAAGCCACCAATCCCCAGCCCTGGAGTGATAGGCTCAAGGGAACATATCATAATACTTCCATAGGGTACCTCCCCCACATAAATGATGTATGATGACACCCAGCACATTCAGTTCTTAACTACCTTGGTTCACTTCACCCGATCCTTGTTCCTAGACTTGGTTTTGTCATTGACATCAGGGATAAGGTCACTGAATAACAGGGTGAAAATATCAATATATTTACCCTGCTATATTTTCTCCCCAGTTCCTTGGAGTAGGTGCAGTTCTATGAGAACGTAAACCTTGGTGTACCCACTCATCTCTCATATTCCAGTCAGTCAGCAGACTGAGGTTACACATATCCCTTCCACATTAATGGGGATTCCATGTGTGGGCTCCATCCCTTGAGGTTTTATCACCACTGGGAGCCCACAAGTAACCCTGTTCTACCCTGGATCCCTCCAAAGCCTACTTGCCCCTGCAGACACCCCACTTCCACAACCCACTTCAGTCTGTTAGGTTATTTCTAGGCTGAAGTGCAGCTGGACTATTTGATTGTTCAGCACAGACACACTAGCGATGTGTGAACAGCGGGGGGTTCGGTGTTCAGCCCATTTGGGGTTTGGGCCCCTCAAAACCATTCAGGTTCTGACTGTTCAGGGAGGGGAACTTGGATTTCCCTCCCTCCTCCAGGCTGCGTGGGTGGAAGGGGCACAGGGGCTCACCTCCTCCCCCACCCTGCCCAGTCTCTTAATGGGAAAAAAAACAACCCACCCCAGGGATCACCCTACCTGGTTGTGCCAGGGCTCTGGCCCCAGGTTTGGCGGCAGCATGGACAGTGGCAGTGGCAGTGGGTCCAGCGGTGCTCCAGAGCACATAAGGCCTCTGCTAGGCCTTCCGCGTCACAGGACATGGAAGGCCTAGTAGAGGCCTGAAGCGGTCTCGAACGCCGCTGGACCCGCTTCCGCCAACAGTGACACACCTGGGGCCAGTGCCCCAGCACCACCATGTAGGTCAGGTTCTGGTCCTAGGTCTGGCGGTGGCAACGGTAGCGGCAGTGGGTCCGGATCGGGCAGCACTCCAGAGCACTTCAGGCCTTTACTAGGCCTTCCAGGTCATGTGACCTGGAAGGCCTAGTAGAGGCCGGAAGCACTCCATAGTGCCACTGGATCTGCTCCCACCACTGCTGCAGCCACCAGAGCTAGAGCCCTGGCACCACCAGGTAGGGCAATCCCTGGGGTGGGTTTTTAAAAAAAAAAATATTACACATTTTTTTATGGGACTGGGCAGGGCGGGGGAATGAGCCCCGGTGCCCTTTCCACCCACGCATCCTAGAGGGGGAGGGAGGAGGGGAAAACCGGGTTCCCCCCTGTCCCTTGCCTCCCACCTGAACGGGTTCAGAACCCAAACTTTGTTCGGCCGGGGGGCAGTTTGGGTTCAGGGTGTTCGTGAACAGGCCAAACACCCCGAATTCGGACTGAATGCTGAACCCCCGAACCATGTTTGCACATCCCTAAGAAACACACACACGCACACACCTTAGTCCATGTCCATACCCATCTCAGCTGGACCACTGTTGCATTTAGTGATGTGTTGCTCCATGTTGTTGATCCAATAGATCAATGTTTGTAGTGCCTTGGTTTCTCCCTCCGATGTTGTGATGGTCCCTTGATTGTTGGTTGTTCTGTTACTGAAATAAGACAGAGTGAGGAAATGCCTCATGCTCCCCATTGTGGATCAACCATGGGTGCCTCATCTAGGGTCCCAGGGGGATCCTGTACTTGACCCTGCAGGGATCAGTTTGGCAGGGGTTGTGAGGGCTGCAGTATGCTGCTGCCCCAGCCTGACTTCCATGCCATCCATCTGCTCCTGCTGGTCCAGACACCAGAAGGATCCTCTCTGTCCTTGATATACCACACCCCTGCCCTTCCTAAGGCTCTCTGATGCTGTTGCCTGCTTTGGGGGGGGGTCACCCCTATGTCACATGGTCTCTGGGACCCTCCTCCATCACCTATGCCTTCCTGCACCTCTACTCCTCCCCACTGAACTACAGGCCATGTTTCCCCTGTCTGGGAATCCCAGCACCCCTAGGAAGAATTTTTCTGTTTATTTAATTTAATTTATTTTTGAATTCACTCAGTCAAGAGGCAGGAGTGGGACTGGGGAACCACCTGCTCAACTCCCCACCAGAGGCATCTAAATATTTGGATGGAGGAGGGCAAGACACAAACTCAAACCAGTCACCCTAAAATCCTCTAGGTCCACTGAACTTATAAACCCATGGGTGGACAACACCACCCACATATTAAGCAACTGTCATCGGGACCCCACCCCCATAACAGGGTTTGGAGGGAGGAGTGGCATTATGCCCATGCTAGGGATCAATGCTATCCTACTTAACTGGTCTTTAGCACAGTGAAAATATCAATATATTCACCCTTCTATGGAGGTGAGAAAGGCCAGGGGAGGTAAGTTGCAATGAGGGGGGAATGAGTATATGTGTGGGGTAGAGATCCCTTGAATCCCATGGCCTACAAGCCCTGCTCCCCCTCAAGTGCACATGGGGGAGGGGGGAGCAGCCAATAACTTTCCCTTGATGTGCACCCTGGGAGTAGAGGAGGAGGAGGAGGAGGAGGAGGAGGGAAAGGGTGGTTGCACCCATAAACTACCCACATGGCCCAACCAGGCGCTGCCTTAGTCTATCCGAGCAAGCTGAGGGGGCAGCCTCGACGCACCACTCAATATATACACAGCAAGAAAGGGGAATGCGGATGGGACAGGGAGGGGAATCACACCCTGAGTGACACTGGAAGCTGAGCCGAGCACCACCTCTACTCTGCAGGCTCCCTACCACTTCTCCACTGAAGGCTTTGATGGGGGCCAGTCACTGAGAACATTCAAGGCCACTGCCAGGGACCACCAATGAGCAGGGTCTTCCCTTTATGAAGCTGAGTGCAAGCTGATTCAGCTTGCTGGCCTCCATGTGTCTGACACTCCTGCACATGCTTCCTCCCTATAAGCTGAGAGGGAAAGGGGAGCACCCAAGCACTCCTCCCACCCCAAAGTTCCAAGTTGGAAAACCAGCCTGGATCTTAAACAGGCATTGTGTGCCTCTTAACCTTTCCATCTCCTTGGGGAACCCAAACATGTGAGCTTGCCATTTTGCCTTCTATCGAATAGGTCTTCCGGGACAAGAACCCCTGCACAGGTATGTGGGGGTGGGGTGGGGGGATGATTATAGTACTCATAGGATATGGTATGCAGTGGAGATGGGACTATCGGCAAATTATCGGTTACTGGTTTTATTGGTATCAGATTAATCTGATATCGGATTTATCACTATCTGTATATCTTTTTTTAACATTGCTGATTTTTTGGATCTTTAACATTGCGGGCATTTTTAAAAAGTCCGCAATGTTAAAGATCAAAAAAATCGGATCTTTAAAGATCCGAAAAACTGGGCCCGATTCAAAGTGTTGGTCTTAACCTATAAAGCCCTACACTGTCTGGGCCCTGTTTACCTGTGGGACCGCCTCACTCCCCGGGTTCTGGATCGGCCCCTGCGGTCGGCTGGGGGTGCACTGTTGGAGGTCCCCTGGGTGTCTCAGAGTGCCACACAGAGCAGGGTGTTCTCAGTCGCTGTGCCACGCCTGTGGAACTCCCTCCCGGTGGGGGCATGATTGGCCCCAGAGGAACTGTAAAACATGACTGTTCCATCAGGCATTTGCGAGGGGGAGGGTGGAGTGGATTGGGATGAGGGGAAGGGTTG
>QEPC01001581.1:580253-606217 GCA_003113815.1 Sphenodon punctatus
GGGCCCTTTGGCCCCACGGGGGGGTTGAGCGTGGTTCAGTGTGGTTGAGCGTGATCTCGTAACGTCTGAAATCACCCATGGTATTTTCAGATGTGATGGGGCCTGTATTTGCCCAGGCACAGAAACACCCATTAATCACCCGCCGGGATCAAACCGACACGTCCAACAGACATGCTGGCTGATCCCAGCGGGGAATCAGGGAGGGGGCGGGGCTGCGTGGAACAGCGTGAAGCCGCACAGCCTCGCCCCTCCACTCTCCCTAGGCCGCCTGCCCTCTGGAGTGATGGGCGGGAGCTGCGGCCAATGTGGTGCATTGACCACGGCACAGAATCCTGCCGTTGATTCCAGGCCGTGGTCCGAGGACAGATGAAACGATCCCCTTGATCATGGGCAGGAATCACATTGAACATGCAAACGGAGATGGTTTGGGCAGGACCTCCATTTTCATGTTCAATGTGATTCCCCCCTGTGATTCACGGGGGTGAACATCTGGCGGGCGGCCTCCGTTCACCCCAGCTGATGTTACAAGACCACGATCACCATATGGGAATTCACGTGGTTGGGCGTGATCTCGTAACATCTGAAAATACCCACAGACAGATTATAGATAACAATGTATTCTTCCTGGAGCACAAAACAATGTTGAATGTTAAACTAAATAGCATAACAGTGTGTGAGTACATGACTATTTTGAAGTTCATATCACCATAATTAGTCTTTCAGCTTTAGTGCTGTGACAATTCATTTCATGGTACGCAGTAACCATTTTATTTTTATTATTTTTTATTTTCTTTGAGTCTACCAACTATACGAAGATTTTCACATAGAAAAAGAAAAAAAAGAAGTCTAATTTACTGCAAAAAAACAGAATGTAAAAATAATTTAATCCATGTTCTTGAAATGAAATCCTGACAGCTGCTATTCACAATTATTGCTGACACACTTTATATCATATTCAAATTCAGAATTACTGCATTTTCATCAATTTCTCATTCCACAGCTGCCATTCCATGTTGTCAGCATCCTGTGATTTACAAGGTTGTGTGTCGTGTACAAATGTTGCTCTAAATGGACAATTTCAGAAGCATGTTTACTAATTGATACAGTGCGGCAGCTTAAAATGTAAACATACCGTGTGTTCCAACTCTTGGCCTGCTTTGCAGAAGAAAAAGTGCTGAATCTAATAGGCTGGGTTTCATTAAACTTGCATGAAAGTCACTTGAAAACAAACATTTCTATGCAAATTTGAAAAGGAATGCTTTCATTTGGCCGCCTACATAACATTTTCCCAAAGCTGAACGTGCAACGGAAAATATATGAAAACTAAAATCGATACTCACCGATACAAGATGTAGGAAATGTTAATCAGTTGCATGAATGGGTTCTAGCAAAATAAAGAAAGGTTCCTAATACAGGATTTATTACAGTATTTTATATATATATATATAAAGTAAGGGTGTGTAGCAGGTACATCATTTGTTTTTGTTTACAAAACCCCCTTTGTTTTGGAGGTTTTGTAAACAAAAATATTCATTTTCATTTTTTTCATTTTTTTTTTTTCATTTATATTTATTAAAAATATATTTTTTTAAATCACTATACATGTAAAAATGACTGCCAGATTATTCTGCGCATGCGCAGCCCTTTTCCAAAATGGCGCTGGCAGTGTCAGTGCCATTTTTAAAAAGGATAGCCAGTCTTCACATGAGGAAAATGGATGCACAGACCAGCTTTCCCTTTCCCCGGTGGCGATTGAACATGCAGTTTTTTGTTTTTTATTTTTATAAGGAAAACAGACCCCTTTGCCCTTTGTTTTTTTTCCATTTTTGTTGCCCCGATCTATCGTTTTCATATTTTAATTACTAAAATGAATGGGCCGTTGCTCATTTTAGTAATTTAAAAAAACAAAACCAAATTCACACTCCAAATATAAAGCAAATCTAGCATTAAATGATCAGAAGTGAGATCATTCTTATAAAAAACACAGCAATGATTATCTGGGAATTAATCAGTCAGTATATTAGGAATTGCACTAAGCATCTGTGATCCAATCACAGAGCATTGACATTATTATTAATGCTCTGGATGTTGCTAGGAAATGTGGGAAGACGAGGCCTCTTCCTCTCCCTCACTCTCGCTGGCCCCCTCCACTGCCTGTTAGTCTCAGCCAGGGGGAGTGAGAGAAAGACAGAAGCCCTGCCTCTCCCTCATTCCCCCTGATCCAAGACCGAGAGGCAGTGGGCGTTGGTGGGGGTGGTCGAAGTGAGGGAGAGGCGGGGCCTCTGCTTCTCCCGCTGACCCCCTTCGCTTCCTCTCAGTCTCCCTCATTCCCCCTGGCCAAGAGACTCAGGGGGCCCCTGCGCTCGAGGTCCCCAGCTCCTGGCCACTGTCAGGCTGGGAGCTGGAGGCCCCAAACATGGGGAGGGGCCGGAGTGTGGCCTCGGGTAGCCGCCCCGAGCCACTCCACAGTAAGAGTTGGGAAAGTTTCAGGGAAGGTTTCTGGACTGGGGAGGGGAGCTGTCCTCAGGCAGACAGCTAAGCTGAGAGTCAGAGAGCAGCTCAGCTCCAAGCTGGATATATGCGTCAGCTTTTGGGGCCTAGCTTGACTTAATGGATACCACATTTTCCAGGTAATTGTGAGTTCACTCAGAGCTAGGGTTGTACCAAATAGTACTTCCAGGTACTCAGGCCGATTTATGAAGTTCCAGGTAATCAGCCTGCATACTCGGTGGTCCTTCATCACTGTTTTTGATGTTCCAGAATTTGGAAACAGAATTCCAGACTTTGGAACTTCTGAATGTGGAAACCCAGAATTTCATAACTATTCAGTGCCAACTTGGTAGCTCAGCAGGTGCTGCCATAAAAAGAGACTTAAGGACCAGGAACTACAATTTGAAAATTCTCTCTTGTTTCTCAAAGGGTTGCTCCAGCCTATGTCAAGGCCAGTTCCTTTAGCCCTGGTCCTGGTTACCTCACTGTATGGATGAACCCAAATCGCAGACGAGCATTCACCAAATTTAGGTGTAATGTTTTTATGTCAGCTCTGCTTGAAGGTTATTATCTGGGTACCCCAAGACAGAAGAGAGTATGTCCCCTTTGCGCCCACTCGGAAATAGTCAGCTGGACACGTGTTCTTCACATGTCCTGTGCACGCTGTCCCCAGATGGAAATTCTTGAGTGGTCTTGTCTCAAACCTGTTTATTCCTTATGAATTGTTACTTCAAAAATTTCTGAGCCCTGTTGATTCTTGGGGTTACGAGGAGGATTGCTGTTTTCTGCAAAATTGCTATTCAGATGAGGCAGGACTGTATTAATTCTTGATTTCAATGTGCGAATCATATTGCTGAACATAGGTAAATTCACAGCTGTTTAGTTAGGCTAGGCCTAACTGACTGATGGCTGGATAGTATTTTATTTAACTAAGTTTAAGTTTATTTTTGGATGGTTGGCTGTTTAATTTCACGAAATAGGTAATGGAACGCAATTGTTCCAGTTAACTGTTTGACTTAGTTTTGATTTAAATTAATTTTAATTGTATTGCGCATATTGTATATTGTAAAAGCCAGTGAGCTACACAATAAAGTATTATCTACCATCAGCTGCAGCCATTTAATGGTCTAGCTAATCATAGTGTCATGGTGCCAAGCTCATGGTGACAAGAAACTGTTAAACTTTTAGAGTGACATAGTATTCCCAGGTTTTATGCAAATTGAATGAAAGATTAAAAAGTTGTAGTCAGTATGGAGCTTTTAAATCACAATGTTCAATTGCTTCTAAAATAGGTCTCTGTTATCAAATCCTTTCTAAAGTTGGTACACATAGTGAGCGCCGCTGTGGATACAATCCCTTCAAATCTCATTAAAATTGATTAAGAAACAAAAATGTTATAACGGGAAATGTAGTTTTCAGTTTTTTCCCATTATTTAAAAACAAAAATTTGTTTTTGTTTTTGTTTTCATCATTATTATTTGTCATTTTTAAAATTATAATAACAAAAAAGAAAATCAAAATTTTCATTTTCTTTATCATAATAATGAAAACAAAATGCACACCCCTAAACTAGAGGACTTGCTGAGAGGATTCCATTCTAGCATCCTAGAACCATAGACAGCTAACACTCAATGGACGGTAATCTGGCAGCCCAGAAGATATTAAGTCCTGGGACATCATCACAGTCCACATAAATCTACTAACTAGCATTATCTGTTGTACCAAACCGTACTTCTCCTCTTCTCTGTTCTGCACTACTTGTTCACATATCTCTTCACAGGTCCAAAACCCACTCACTTTCCGTAAGCAGGCAGCCACATTCAATCTCGCCAGACACCACTGGACTTCTCTGTGAATAATGCAAGGCAGATTTGATTGGCAAATTCACAATCCATACTTATTCAAATAGGAACCCATGAAAATGTTAAGACTGTGTCAGGCCTTTACACAAGCATGAATTTCTTTTGGAAGTTAACAGCGTCATAAATTGTAATTATGTCTTGAAGAATTATGCATTTAAGCTCCCACCACTGTTCAGAGAGGCTTTCACACATGTAAGAAAATAGTTGTGCAATTACTGTGGTTAAAACTCACCTTTTGTATCGAGGTGAATTAACACAATAAATGCTGTTGTTCCCCGGGCTTCACGGTACTTTACTCAAACTTTATTATAGATTAGATTGTTTTAATAAAGTGCTGTGAGGGGGGTAGCTCAGTAGGGTTTTTATTTAGTTCATTTACAATTATTATTTTTCATGGCTTTTGCCACAAATGGAAAATATGAAACTCTGTACATTTGTGTAAAGCAGGTTTTCAAGTGGAAAATTATAATACTTTGTAATCAATAGTGCTGGAGCATTAAGAACTGCTCTAAGGTTTTCATTAACTGAAAGAAGAGCACAGTTAAAGGAATGCTAACCAGTATTGATGTTTAAATTTGATTTATCAATGTTATTTAAACATATCTCTGCACTGCACTGAGTTTATTATTCCACATGAAGGAATATTCCATGGTATCTCTTGAGTGGAGACAACTTTTAAACAAGATAAAGCACCTTGTGTATTAATTTATTTTGAAGAAACACAAAAATACAATGTGTGTCTTCATTTCATTAAATTATCCTTTAGAATATTGATTGAACCTGGGCATGAAACTTATTTAGCTAAGGAAACAAAACACAGTTAAAGCTCCATGTTGATTTGCTGATTCTGTTTTTGTAGCATTATACAGAAAGATTTTTTTTTAAATTTCGGCAACTTGGATGCAAATAAAATGAAATAAAATGGACTTACTGACCTTACATCTTAATGGCATGAGATCATTTTCTCCTTATTTTATGTTATATTTGTTTTTATTTATATAGAAATAATAAAATACTGGGGACTAGATTATATCTGTGTGTGAATAAATAACAAGGCTTACCAAGTAACTAACACAATGGGTGTTTTTATACATACATTTCCCCTGGATGTTTGCTGTTACATCCTGAACTTTCTGTGTGTCTAAATCACTCACCCAGATCTTAAACATCCGGATCTTTGAATTTCTGTGTGAAACTTCTCCCAGAACTTTTGTGTGTAAAAAGTTCTCCTGGTAAACTGCTTTGCTCCAGGCAGCTGTGGTCACTTGGTTTCCATGGCAGCTTTTCTCTTTTACAGCTGTGGCTACTTTAGGCTGCCTCAGGGCAGTGTTTGTGTGAAGATGCATCCAGGAACTTCCTCAGGGCAGTGTGTGTGTGAAAAATGCATCCGGAACTTACTTGTGGACTTATGAACCGAGAACACTGAAAATTCTGGAATTTTAACGTGTATGTAAAAGTGCCCAATATTTTCAAATCACACATACCTGTCAAACACTCTCTAAAATACGTGGGAAGCTATTTTTACAGCAAACTTACAGAAGGCTACAATCATGAGATCTCTTATTTACAAGTATGCAGCTGATTAGAACATTTCTTATAGCTGTTTTTAAATGGGCATGGCTTGGGGGGGGCGCGTGTCTGTGTGAGC
This sequence comes from Sphenodon punctatus, assembly GCA_003113815.1. Lineage (NCBI taxonomy): Eukaryota > Metazoa > Chordata > Lepidosauria > Sphenodontia > Sphenodontidae > Sphenodon > Sphenodon punctatus. Next base: position 586,254 of record QEPC01001581.1, read on the forward strand.
CTCTTGGATGATTGGGGGGGTGGGATTAAAAGGGCTGGGACAAGTGTGTGAGAGGGGTGTGCCTCTACCTGCATAACGCCCACTCATGGCTCCAGACTGTCAGCCTGCGGCGCCGAGCCCAGCCTGGCACATCTCCTTCCTGCACTGCACCGGCTCCCCGGCTCCAAGTCACAGTGCCTAAACTAAACTGCCTAACTGAGTCAGACCAATGGTCCATCTTAGCCCAGTATTGTCACAACCTGACACAGCAGCAAGGGTTTCAAATTTGGGTCCAAATCCAGCTCTTCCAGGGTCTCCAGCAGAGGCCATCCCGGCGTGCTAACTGAGACCCCTCCAAGCCCCCAGAGGAGACCTCCCCCTGGCGTGCTGCCAGAGGTCCTGAAGTGGAGATGCCAGGGATTGAACCTGGGACCATATGCATGCAAAGGACGCACTCTTACCACTTGAGGTATGACCTCCGGTGACCACAGTCACCCCGGCAACTGACCCACGTGGTAGAGGCGGGCTCTGAATCCCGTGACCCCATGTAACACAGGGTCAGTGCCTAAGTCACTGCAGTGTTCCGCGCAGCTCCAGGCATGTAGGAGGGCAGAGCCTTCTGCATAAAAAATGGTGCAGGGAAGCACCCAGTGTCGGTAATCTGAGTGAGAAGTTGGCCCCCTTAGTGAGAGTTCTTGTGATTGTGCTTGCTACTTGAGTGTCTTGTCCTGTGAGTGAGTGTTGGTTCCCTACGTGTTCTCCCCCCTCCTGGTGTGCGTGTAGCAGAAGGTGAGTGCTTGTGTAAACATTCCCTCCTTAGCCTGGGCTTCCCTTTCCCCGTCCCTGTGCTGTGTTACCCTGCCTCCTATCCCCGTCACCTTGGGACCCTACCTCCTATCCCCCACCATATCACTCCTGTCTACCCTGACCCTCCAGTTCTGTGTGTGTGCGGCTATTTAGAGTCTGGATTGAGAGCAGGGAGGTGCAGACCTGCTATGGTGCTTGGCACCCTATGATGATAGGGGCCTCATCTCTATGAGACATACTGGGCCCACATACTATCCTGACGGGCATTATAGTCTCTTGCAGACCTGCGAGTGCCAGAGTGTGAGCGGAGTGTGTGTGGGACAGCTGTGTTTTGTCCCCATTTCCCCTTCCCTACTGACAGAATTACCGGCACCAAAAACCTGTTGTGATGTGCTTCCTGAGGTTAGTGCCTATATTTTGTTTACTATGGATATTGTTAAAGAGTTAGGGGATCTAGTGAGAGCAGTTCAATCCATGGCCATGAAATTGAAAGATCTGCAGGCTAAACATGCTGACCTAGCGGTCGCAGTGGGTAACACTCCTAGCCTGGTGTGCCCTCTCCGGTGGCCCCCATGGCTGTCCCTGAAGCTTCCCAACTCCCTGCGGGAACTACGAACACACAAGAACCCAAATGACCCCGCATAGACAAATTCACAGGGAACTGTCAGGCCATTCAGGGGTTCATAGTGCTCTGCGAACTTACCTTCACCACACAGCCAGGAACATATGTTAACGATGCCCTAAAGGTTGCCTTTATTATTGGACACCTTGTGGGCCTTCCCTTGGAATGGGCTATGACCCTGCTAAAAGGGAAAAGCCCACTGCTCTCTAAATATACAGATTTTGTCCATGAATTTGCCTTCCTTTTTACCACCCTCATGGAGTGAAGGATGCAGAAACCGCTATCCTCTCATTAAAGCAAGGCAAAGGAAGTTTGTTGGAATATATTACGTCGTTCCAACAGTTAGTACTGGACTTTCAGTGGCCAAGTGATGTCCTGTGCATAATATTTTGCAGAGCGTTAAGCAAGGAAATAAAGGACTAGCTGGCCTATACTACTCTTCTGGATACTTGGGGAAAAGTTGCGAATCTCTTGCTCCAGATACAAGATTGGTTAGCGGAACAACAAAGAGAAAGGCGACAAGAGACACGGGGCTTCCCTTTGTGCCTACCCACCACAACACCCCTAGCCCTGGGAGGAACTGCCCTCAGTGACCCAGAACCGATGCAGCTGTCAGCTTCACGTGGACCATTATCCCCAGAAGAATGGGAGCAAAGGTGGAAGTCTCGAGCCTGCTTTTATTGTGGGGGCTCCAATCACTTCATCCAGGAGTGTCCATCCCTGACCTTCCAACACAAGGATTGGGGAAACTCCAAGGGCCGGGATGGGCAGGGGTCATCCCAGCCATAAGCCAAGCCCCGTCTACCCAACATACACACAACACCCACTTCCAGGTACCCCTTACCCTCGATAGTTCCCCACACTGGTCCCAAACCGGTACTCCCTGCCTCTAATCCCAGAGTTACTGGACCGGCAGCAGGAGGCCCATATATTTACTAAACTGGACCTCTGTGGAGTCTACAATTTGGTATGGGAGGGCAACGAATGGAAGACCACGTTCCAGACCCGGTACGGCCATTTTGAATACCCGATCATGCCATTTGGCTTGGCCGACATGCGGCGACATTTCAACACTTAATTAATGACATTTTTCGTGATGTTCTCCACCTCTTTGTCATCGCGTATTTCGATGACACTTTGAATTACTCCGCATCATTTGTTCAACATGTCTCGCATGTTCGGCAAGTACTTCAATGATTGTGGACTAATAAACTCTACTGTAAACAGGAGAACTGTGAACTTTCTGGGGTTCATGATAAGTCCAGAGGGAATTGCCATGGATTTGCAGAAGGTCGAGGCCATTCGACAGTGGCCCATTCCAAAGGCCGTAAAACCCCTCCAACACTTCCTTGGAAGCATTAATTACTACTGGCAGTACATCCAAAATTATGCTGAGATCACCAAACTGCTTACCACCCTACTGAAGAAGAATCAGACCTATACATGGGGTAAGGAACAACAATACAACTTTGCCTATCTAAAACAGACCTTCCTCATGGCCCTAATCCTTCAACACCCCGACTTCAATCGCCCCTTCTACGTAGAAACAGACACCTCCAGTAGCACCATTGAGCAGTCTTATTACAAGCAGCAAAAGATGAAGAATTGCTTCATCCCTGTGCATATTATTCTCGGCAACTCACCACTGCAGAACAAAATTATACCATCATCGACCGCGAATTTCTGGCCATCAAGGCAGCTTTCAAAACGTGGCACCACTACCTCGAGGGAGCAAAACATCCAGTAACGGTAACCACGGACCACAAAAACCTTACGTACCTACAGACCACTCAAATTAACAATGCACGTCACGCAGGCTGGGCAGTCTTCTTTGCGTGTTTCACTTTCACGATGAAATAGCGTCCAGGGAAACTTAATGTTCTTGCGGATGCCCTATCCTGATACCACGAAGGCTGGGACCAACTGGGGCAAACACCAGGTCCTATTCTAGCTACAAAAGTTTTTTCTGGCACATTCCTCACTCACAAATGCCTATAACAAGCAAAAAGTGCAGAACTCCATCCCCATGAGGATCCCAACTATGTAGCCGATCACGGATTACTCCGAAAAACTGTCTGGATTATTGTCCCTCCATCATGTAGGCACCATGTGTAATGGTCCCACCATGATGCCCCCTTGGCAGGACACTGGGGACCAGACAGAATGCAGCAGTTCATCCTACGGGCCTTTTGGTGGCCAAATCTGCATCACAATGTGCAGCAATACGTCCACGATTGTGTAAGGTGTGCCTAAACTAAGATACTCCGAAAGTCCCCCATGGGACTCCTACAACTCACCCCTCTACCCAAGGATGCTGGCAGCACGTGGGCATAGACTTTGTGGTCGAACTGCCCTCCTCCTGGGGTTATACCACAGTACTATTCGTGGTAGACCACTTCACAAAGATGGGACACTTAATTGCCTGTAAGGGCCTACCTACAGCCCAACGCATGGCATGATTGTTCATCCGTCATGTGGTCTGACTCTATGGATGGCCATCGAAATAATCAGTGACCGGGGTTTGCAATCCATGTCCCACTTTTGGAAGGTCCTATTGAAGGCCTTGCATGCAACACTTAAACCTACTAAGTGTTACGTGCAACTGATGCTTTCTCTGTGGGTGGGTGTGGGTAGAGATAGGTGCAACTTTTGGAAGGCCCTGTTCAAGGCCTTGCATATAACACTTAAACCTACTAAGTGTTATGTGCAACTGTCGGTTGCTCCGTCGTAGAGATGGGTGCAACTTTTGAAAGACCCTGTTCAAGGCCTTGCACGTAACACTTAAACCTACTAAGTGTTATGTGCAACTGCCAGTTGCTCCGTGGGTGGGTGTGGGTGGCAACTGCTGGTTGCTCCGTAGGTGGGTCTGGGTGGAGATGGATGTTGGCCAGGAGCAAACACCCACTGAAAGTGGCATTTACAGACGTCCCCACCCATCTCCACCCAGGGAAATGCTCCCCACCCACCTGCCAACACCCATCTCCACCCAGAGGAACTGGTTGGAGGCATCATGTGTGCACAGGGCCCATGGTGATTGGCTGCAGTGGTGCCCTGCAACATGTATAATAAAATATAACACCCATTTTATGGGTGTTAGAGCGTCTGTGTAAAAAGGGCCTTGGAGCAATACCTCTGATGCTATATCAATTATTTACAAGATGATTGGTGCCACTGGCTTCCCACCACAGAATTCGCATACAATAGCACCCCAAATGCATCTCTGGGCAACTCCCCCTTTTTTGTGTCTTATTGTTTCCATCCCCCTCTAGGAACTGTGGATGTACAAACAATATGTGTGCCCGCTGCAGGCGCCCTAACCAGATGGATTCAGGAGACCCAAACAGTCACCAAACACATCCTGGCCCAAGCTCGGCAACCCTATAAAGATCAAGCAGATAAGCACCGACAGACCGCACCAGCATTTGAACCAGGGGACCTTGTGTGGCTCAATCGACGGCATTACCCATCACCCCGACCATCCCGAAAATTGGACTACAAGTTCCTTGAACCATTTCCTGTTTTACAGAAGGTCAATGAGGTAACTTACACCTTGAGTCTCCCTCCAACAATGAAAATCCATCCTACTTTTCACATCTCCCTCTTCAAGGCAGCCATGGGACTCCCCCCCCCCCCCGACACCTGTCGTGGATTCCCTCTCCCCCTCCACCATGGATCCCAAGTATGAGATTTGAGCCATTCTTGACTCTCGGTTCCGTCGGGGACACCTCCACTATCTTATAGACTGGGTCGAGTATGCCCTGAGAACCACTCCTGGGAACCGGCGTCCCATGTCTTTGCTCCCAGGTTGGTCCATTTGTTCCACCTCCATCACCCAGGCCACCCCTAACTTTCCTGGGGCCTTGCCCGGGGGGACTCGGCGGGGAGGTACTGTCAGCCTGTGGCGCTGAGCCCAGCCCAGCACATCTCCTTCCCGTGCTGCGCCTGGTCCCCCTGCAGTGCGCCAAGTCATGGCACCTCTGGTGCCCACAGCCACCCCAGTAACTGGCCCACATGATAGCAGTGGTCCACCACATCCTGTAACTTCATGTAACATGGGGTTACTGCCTGAGCCATTGTGGCATTCAGCGCGGCTCCAGGCATGTAGGGGGGGCCAAGTCTCCCGCTTAAAAACCCACACTGGGAAGCACCCAGCACTGGTAATCTAAGTGAGAAGCTGGTCACCTTAGTGAGAATTCTTGTGATTGTGCTTACTACTTGAGTATCTTGTCCTGTGAGTGAGTGTTGGTTCCCTAAGTGTTCTCCCCGCTCCTGGTATGCATGTAGCAGAAGGTGAGTGTTTCTGTAAATGTTCCTTCCTTATCCTGGGCTTCCCTTCCCCCATGCCTGGCCTTCCCTTCCCCCTTCCCTGTACTGCGTGACCCTGCCTCCTACCCCCTTCACCATGGACTCTACCTTCTATCCCCCACCATATCACTCTTGACTACCTTGACCCTCCAGTTCTGTGTGTGTGCGGCTGTTTGGAGTCCGGATCGAGAGCAGTTAGGCACAGACCTGCTCCGGCACTTGGCACCCTATGATGATAGCAGCCTCGTCTCTATGAGACATACTGGCCCCACATACTATCCTGATGGGCATTATAGTCTCTTGCAAACCTGCCAATGCCTGAGTGTGAGCAGAGTGTGTGTGAGATGGCTGTGCTTTGTCCCCATTGCCCCTTCTCCACTGACACACACAGAGATCCTAGATTTCCCTTTGAGTGTTCTCAAGATTACAGCTTTATTTATTTTATTATTATTTTATTAAAACATTTGATATCCCTCCCCTCCGGCCAAAGGCTGCTCAGGGCGGCTTAAAATATACAAAAATTTAGAAATAATATAATAATAATAAACCATTTTTTGTTTAGTCAATGACCACAACAAGTTCAAATCCATAATTAAAATATTAAAATTATACAAACATGGCATAAATCACCATTACCAATTATACTTTCATCCAAAACATTTTAAAATACACAAACACAGTTAAGAAAAGGAAAGAAGTAGGAAAACCATCACCATAATGCCTTACCGACATGAGAGGTCTTTATTCTCAAAAAGTCTTAGCACCCAGTTAAAATATAGTTTACCACCTCTCAAATCACGTTCAAATTGTTCCATTACTTCTTCCTTAAACAAACATACAATAATACAGAGATACTGAATGGGCTGGCAACCCTCGATGGCCATACTGTTATCTTGCGTTTAGGAGTTGGGGCCGGGTAAAAATTAACTAAAAACTAAAAGCCTAGGGCCTGTTATCCAGGTTTCACCCAGATCCCTGAGTCAACCAGGCTTCCAAATTGTAGTTTCCTTTCAAGATCCTTTACCTTATAGAATAACATTGGCATCTTATTTCCTTTTTGCCTTTAAAACTAGTGTTAAGAACTTAGCCATACTAGCGGAGATCTTATGATCCTTATCACCAAGAAGAAAATCCACTGTTAGTCCACCAAAGCTAGCAGAATTAGAGAGTGGGGAAATAAAAATTTCTCTCCAATTATGATATTGAGGACACCTAAGGAGAATATGCACCATGGTTTCTATACTGAATTGTTGTTTTTCCAAGCATTCCTTACACCACCTCTTGTCCCACGGGACACTCTCCATTCTACCTTGCATAATGGCCGATGGAAAAATGTTCAAACTTGCAAGTGTGAATGCCACCCTTGTGTTAATCATTTTGGAGTCTGCTAGATAACTCGGTCCCTTAGTTGGAAATATAATGCTCCTAAACAAACGGGAGACTCTCTGAGTTTGCATTTGCTCTGATTCAATTTGCAACTCTTGGTCGAAAATCCGCATTTTAACTTCAGACCATATCCTATCAGGTCTTGGTGGTCTAGCAGTAAGACTCCTTGCTCAGAAAGCCAAAGGTCATGGGTTCTAATTCCCTGTGGTGGTGCTGCTGTCGTCGAGTAAGAAATTTAAAAATACACATATAAAAATACACAATAAACATAAAACATCAAAGAAGGGGGGAGAAGAGGAGAAAAAAGGGAGAGAACATCCACTCTGGAAAAAGAAAAGAGAAGAAATAAATACCCCACCCTTATCACCCCCATAAAAATACACCCACCCTCATCCATCTCCCTCACCAAAGGCCTGGCAGAACAGCCAGGCCTTGCATTGACGTTGAAAAGAGGAGCAGTCCAGGGCCACCCAGGCCTCTTCCATAAGGGAGTTCCATAGCCTCGACATGGCCACCAAGAATGCCCTCTCCATAGTCTCCCCCCAGGATACCCAGGGGACTTTGAGAAGGGCACTCCTGGTCAATGGCAGGGGCCGATCCAGACCACAGAGCGTGAAGCAAAGTGACCTCAAAGATATATGGGGACCAATCTGTATAGGGCTTTATAGGTAAGAACCAGCACCTTGAATCGGGACCAAAAGACTATAGGCAGCCAATGCAGAGAACAGAGCACCGGTGTAACATCCTTCCATTAACACGTTCCCATAAGGAGATGGGCCGCCACATTCTGAACCAGCTGCAGTCTCCAAGCCATCACCATGGGCAGCCCCATGTAGAGCGCGTTACAATAGTCCAGCCTTGAGGTGATGAAAGTGTGGATGATAGTGGCCAGGTTAGATTCTGAGACGTATGGCTGAAGAAATCACATCAGATGTAATTGGCGGAATGTGCTCCTCACCAGAGCTTCAACCTGGGCATGTAGACAAAGCTGCACATCAAGAAGCACTCCCAGACTACAAACCTGGGGAAACAGGATGGGGCAAAATCCGTCAGTGATGGGGGACACCACACCGACCGCCTCCCCCACTAGCATCACCTCCATCAGCACTGAGACTGCGGGGTCTGAGTTGTATTAAAAAGAGAGCTAGAGTTGAGTATCAACAGCATATTGATGACAACGAACTCCAGAGCTCCTCACAACCTCGCCCAGTGACTGCATATAAAACTTGAACAGGAGAGGGGACAGAATGGAACCCTGTGGGACTCCACATGAGAGGTCTTGGGGAGATGAAAAATGGTCCCCAAGCACCACTCGCTGAGTTCTTCCACCAGGAATGAACGGAACCATTCAAGAACAGTCACACCCACTCCGGCACGGTCCCACAGTTGAGTCATCAACATCTCATGGTCAACGGTATCAAAAGCAGCCAACAGATCTAATAGAATTAGCAGGGTCGAACAACTCTGATCTAATTCATGACGAAGGTTGTCGATCAAAGCCACAAGCACAGTCTCAGTTCCATAACCCAAGCAAAATCTGGACTGCGAGGGATCTAGAAAACTGAGTCAGCTCAGTTGCTCCTGCAACTACTGAACCACTACCCGTTCAATAACTTTCCCTTAAAAGGGAAGGTTAGAGACAGGATGATAACTAGCGAGGAAGTCAACATCCAGAGATGGTTTTTTGAGTAGGGGCTGCACTAAGCCTCTTTAAGGTAGCTCAGCAAGCTGCCCTCCTGAAGGGAGGCATGGACTACCCCCACCAGCAATGGATCCAGCATCTCATGGTTGGACTTTAAGAGCCAGGATGGGCACGGGCCCAGTTCACAAGAGGTGGCTCTGACCATCCCAACAACATAGTCCGTATCAGCAGACGAGACCCACTGAAACTGATCCCACAAATTTGGGCAAGGTGGTTCTTACATAACCTCTGGTTCTCCTATTGGAATAAGTGGAGTGTTGAAGTTGTGGTGAATCTGAGTGATTTTATCAGCAAAGTAATCAACAAACATGTCAGAGTGGGCACTGCAGGAACCTCTGCAGTTCCAGGCAGAGGGATGTCAGACTGACCAGACCTCTCACCACCCAGAAAAGCTCCACTGGATGAGACTTTGCTGATGCTATGAGGTCAACAAAGAACTTCTACTTTGCAGCCCACACAGCCATGGCATAGGCTCACAAACTGGCTCTGAGTCACAAAATTTCGGCTTCAGCACAAGAATGGCACCACCATCTCTCTAACCAACACCCTTCTTGCTTCAGCAAATGCAGCCCCTCAGTAAACCAAGGAAGCCTGCGGTACTGATGCCTAGGAAGCAGACGCCTAGGAGCCGTCCAGTCAATGGCCTCAGTCAGCAAGGCATTCCAAATAGAAATTAGGTCACTGAGGACATTGAGCATCCGGTCGTCAAGATCAGAGGGTAATTCCCCCAGAGAATTCTGGAGTCTCTCCAGTTCCATCAGTCTCCAGGGGCGAATCAACTGAACTGGTTCCACAGACCAGAAATCTCCAGACGTGCGCTGGGAGACAGGCCCGTAGGAGGTAATGATCCATCCATGACAAGGACACTGTTGACACCTCCCCCACCAATGGATCACTCACCTTAAGGCCGGTACAGAAAATTGAGTTCTGGGTATGTCCCGCATCATGCATTGGGCCGATAACTACTTGAGACAAGTCCATGGTTCCCATGGTGGCCATGAACTCATGCTCCACTCCTTCAAGTCTGGCATTGATGTTAATATTCAAGTCCCCCAAGACTAATGTCTTTGGGGACCGCAACACCATCTCCGACACCAGCTCTGCCAGAGCGTGCAAGGATACTGCTGTACAGGAAGTGCACGGTATACTAGCAGCACCCCTTATTTTGTTTCCCCCAAAATCAGTCGCAAGATGGAGACCTCAATACCTGAAATAAACCCCACTGGATATCACCTAATGAACCATGAGTCCCTAAAAACAATGGCTACCCCCACACCCCCGTCCCTCTGACCGTGGCTGATGCTGCATGGAGTACCTTCCTGGAACAAGGTCAGCCAGAATAGGCCCCTACTCAGTTTCCAGCCATGTCTCCATGATACAGATGAGGTCAGCTGCAGGATCCAGGATCAATTCCTGGATAGTTGTTGACTTATTAACAACCGACCTCATGTTTAACAGCAGCAGCTACAGGCCATGTGCCCCCTGATCATGCATCACCTCACCATCTGTTTGGGAGGTGATGAGGGGAATCTGCACCAGGTGCCTGTCCCGCCTCACAGTTTGAACACCCACCCCCCACGGGGAACATAATTCCCCACCCTATCACAGCCCAATGGCTGTGGCCCCACTATGCCTGCCAGACCCCTCTCTGGACCCCTTCCCCTCCCAGCTGCTCCACCCAGCCAGCGAGGCAGGCCCTATTTAAACCTCCCTCCACCACCCCCCGCTTTCACAAGGTGGTATTCTCCACACCCATTTTGAGGCTCATAACCCTCCCCCCACTCTCATTGGGGGAAAGAACCCTCCCCTCCCTATCCCAGTCCCAGACCCAGGGATCATGCCCCCCCCACGGGGAGACAGCGAACCCTCCTTCCAAATCCAAATCCCTCCTCCTCCCACTCCCCACACCCCCTTCTCCCTCACACAGAGAGAAGCAGGCATACAGTATGCAACAACAGAGGTCCTTCCTTAGGTTTTTTTTAAACTCTGAAGAGTTTTCCTTCACTCAACGCAACTCTTATTGCAGACAATGGGCCCAATGCTATCAATCCTGTGGTCTGCAGATTTCTCACGCACTCGCGCATATGTGGCAGGCGCAGCTGCCAAACTTCCCCACTTAGGCTGTATTCACATCTGCAGTGGTGGTGGTGGCAGAGGAAAGACATGACATTGGGGAGGAACCAGGTGGCATAAGGGGATCTGCCGTGGCTTCCCTCATGCATGTCAGGGAGCAAACTCCTGCCCTGAAATGTTCAAGGGAAGCCGCAGTACATCCACGTTCACACCAACTCTTCTTCTGCCTTCCGGCTCCTCCCCACTGCCGCATCTTCCCTTGCTGGTCTCGCCGCCGCCGCACTGGGTCAGGTGTGAATGCGGCCAGACCTCTTTGCCTCCTGATTGGCCACTGCCCAAACCTTGTGCTTTGTCCGACTCAGCTTCCTTATTGACTGCCTGCCAGCATATAAGTCTGTTTTCTATCAGCAAGAAGCTGGGTAGAGAAGGAAGGGTGTGGACTAGGAACAAGAGAAATACAAAAGCAGGACAATACAGGGACTGAAAGCACAAGGTGGGGGCACGAGGCAAGACAGGAATGAACCTAAAGAACAAGGCAGGTTCAGAGTGTTGTCCTACCCAGCTCCCCGTTCCCACCAGTATGTCTTTTATGCCTGCTGGCAGACAACCAGGAAGCTGGGAGTAGGGACATGGGTAAGACAGACAGGAGAGGGGTGGGGCCAGAACAAGACAGACATGGGGGTGAACAGCTGTGTTGTTAGAAGGCTGAGGTAGTGGTGGTGCTGCCAGGCCAATCATCACTCCAGACCCCTGGCTGGTGAGAGTTCAAGGCTGGGGCCTGCCAGTAAGAATATAGGAAGTGCCATACTGGGTCAGACCAAGGGTCCCTCAAGCCTGGAGTCATTTCTCTGACTGTGGCCACACCTGGTTGCTTCAGAGAAGTACCAAACAGATCACAATGGAGTGATCCATTTCCTACTGTTCACTGTCAGCTCCTGACACTCAGAGGTTATGGCTCATAGCCTAATTGACTAATAGCCATTAATGGACCTATCCTTCAAGAACTTAACCAACTGTTATTATTTTACTATGGTTTTTTTTAATGGATTGTGAACCATCCTGAGCCTTGTAGGAAGGGCGGCATATAAATTCGATAAATAAATAAATAAATAAATAATTTAAACCCAGATATTCTTCTAGCAATAACTTCCATAAGTTAAGTCAGCTCTGGTGGCATGAAATGGACTTAACGTTGGAGTGAGGGGAAACTCTACAAAAGAAAAATCCCTGCTTAACTAAGAAATAATTACCTCAGCAGCATTCGTGTTGGGGAAATGTTATGGACTTGATTACAGTATTTCATGAATTATTGGTTTGCATAGTGGGAAATGAGCAAGAATCATTACAACCCAGTAGAGCCTACAATTGAAAACTATCTGTGGGCTATATTTGCTCACAAGGCCTGAGATTCCTCACCCCTGCACTAAATTACATAGATTGAAAACAAATGTGACAGCTCATGCCACCACCACGAACTTACCCAGGCAGTGGTGGGAGCTGTCACTCCTGACAGTAATCGGGCCAGCTGCCAAACAAATGTGAAGATGGCCAGGGCAGAGAGGGAGCAGGGAGAAGCACACATTTGCGTTCCCCCAAGCCACACCCTTGCACTTCAGCTTTCCTCCTCCCCCCGGATGACAGACAGTCATGGTGGCCAATGATGTATGCCATGGTCCCCATTGTCAGGGGTTGGAGGTCCTCCCCCCACTTTACCGGGTTTGAGTGACTCAGTTTCCCTCGCGTACAGCCCACTTGAATCAGTTTTCCTCTCTGGCCAATTCAAGCCTGCTACAGGGACAACCCCTTTGTCATTCAAGGGCCCGATCCTTCCCGTTTACAGACTCTTTAATGTCTGGGTTCGCAAGAGCTTGAGAACTCTTCTTGCTCACTTGTGTTCCAATGTTAGACACAGACACTTCTTCATAAAGATAGGAAGTAAGTTTATTGATTATATAAGAAGATTGTTGATACAGAGTGGTTACTAGAAATCAAAGGTAAATATAATGCATTCCTAACCTATACTGGTTGAGTTCCTAAATAAGCATCTTACCCTACCAAGGTCCATAAGTTCTTCTCAGTCCTTGATGTAAGCGACTGGGTCTTCATTCTTAGAGTTGCTAGAAAGTAAAGTCATGCCTCTCAGTCCATGGTTCAGCTCAGCCCTCCTGGCTGCAAGATGGTGAGTGAGTTCCCGATAGTCCCTGTTCCCTCTGGCATACAACTCTTTATATCCCCAGAAGGAAACTCCTCGTATCTTCTCAAGGCTTCTAGAATTCCTTTTGTTCTCTTTATCAGCTTTCTGTGTCTCTTGCATGTAGGCAATGGCTGCCTGCATTAGCATTTTAAATGTCTCTGGCCATCCATCTGGGCAAATCCACAAACTGTATTTCCATTTCCTGGAGCTTGTTCAAGTGTCACAGTCTTGACTTGAGTTTTACCGTTCTTAATTGTAACATTACATACACGTTGCACCTTTTGCTTTACATATTTACTAGACTTGTAGTCTACACGTAGGCCAGTATCACACGTGTGTGACCCTATGTTCCTCCATGACACCCATCCCCCGCCACTCTGGACTGCAGTAAGTAAAGCAGGATTTCAGATTTACTCCGGGTTCGGTGGCCGGATCCCAACCATGGTGGTAGCTAGCCCAGGCTGTGACTCAGGAGTTTCTCCACGTCACAGCTTGGGCTAGCTGTCACCATGGCAGAGATTTATTCTGGGTCAACATCTACTGCCCGAGATGTGGCCACTTTCATGTCTGAAAACACTCTCTATTAGAGAGTATGCTCTCTATTAGAGTGTCCCATAATACAGTTGCTTCTTTATTCTTTCCTATATTAGCAACACTATTTTTTTCATCTAAGCTTTGATGAAAGCTGTTTTGTTTAACTAGGATGATGTAAAATCATAAGCCCCAATGAAGGTTTGGACTTATACAAGGCCAATTGTTTTGCTTGTATCCCTATTTGAAAGCTGTTCACAGGAGAGAAAACATTGGATAGGGGAAACAAAGCACTGCATAGGTGTCAGTACACAAAAAAGATATTGCTTTGTTTCCAGGCTCTGATTTAAAACACAATGAGTGTTCAAGTCAGCATGCCTTGGCAGTGACCATGAAGTGAAATGATGTCAAAAATAAAACCTATTTATCCTTCATCCCAAGGTGAGATAATTTACAACCCAAACTTTGGCACAGTTTTCTTTTCTTTCCCCCTTTCTTTTAGGATTTTGACAGCTTGCTTCAGGTACTGTTACCTGTCTATTAAATAAATGACAGTGAAGATTATCACAACATTGCATTTTCCAGATCTCTTTTGGCAGGGGTGAATTTAAGAAGCAGGATGTAGTAGAGGTGTGCATGTTGTTTTTGCTATTACAATAATGATAACAAACATTGTCTGTTTTGTTTTCATTATTGCAATAATAAGAATAATGACAACGATAACAAAAACGACAACCAAGAATACTGAAAACGACACCTGAGAATACTGATAATGGTAACGATTATGGTAACGGTAACTATAACAATAATGAAAACAATAACAATAATGATAACAAAATGATAACAAAAATTATAACAAACATGATAACAAAAAATGATAACAATAATGATAATGAGAAAGGAAAATGACAATGTCGTTATCATTGTCATTATTATTAGTGCTGTGGCAGTTGGGTTTTGGAGGGAAAATGTGGAGAGGGGAGGAGGGAGCAGACATCTCAGAGTCCTAAACAGGTTTGAACTCTTGAACTGTGCCTGTGTTGGGAGTGGCGAGCAGCTCAGCAGTATTTGATGGATGTATCACTGTGCAATGAGCAGGTCAAGCGGGCCCCAGAAGTCTCGTGGCACTCTGTGATTGCTTAATGCCTGCTGCCTCCCACAACCAATCAGGGTGGCTCTGGAAGAGGGCACTGCAACCCTTTATAATGGGAGAACCAAGTTTTTTCTCTCTGCTCTGTGAGAGCTCTGCTTGTCAGGTTGCACTTACAGAACTGTCGTGCTTGCACACAAAAAATAATCCCTAGCCCTCATTGTATTGCTACCAATACCTTTCCTTTCTCATAACCTACACTTTACCTTCTCCCCCCTGCCCTCACCCCCCCTTTACATTATATTGATACAGGTAGTATAGATTAGATATAGATATATATTATAGACATATAACTTAGATTATATTAGAATTGTTATATAGATAAATTATTAGATAATTGTTTTCCTTTTCCCTTTTCCTGTCTCCCTAATATTTAGAGAGATATTAGTTAGGCATGGGAATTGATACCGATACCATAAATAAAATCTTTGTTTGAAACGATAACAATAACAATAACGATAATGACTTTGTCATTAATAACAATAATGAAAACAGCATTTTTGAATAATGAAAACAAAAATGAAAAATGAAAACAACATGGAGGCCTGGTGCACACCCCTAGGATGTAGTTGTGAATATGAAGTGGAGGGTCCAGTTGAGAGAATGGTGGAGGTCAATAAAGGGTAAGTGCATACCTCTCCATTTCCTGATGTGAGAGATGACAATAGGGCTATGGATATACATTTTTTAAGATGTGTCATCAGAGAAGGAAGTCAGGAAGGGTAGCCTGGTGAGAGACAGGAAAGTGAACGTGATTGGAGTGGTTTTGAGGGTTTTGAGGTTAGCCATGGCTGGATATGTATGGGTGTGTGTGTTTAAATGAAAGATAGAATAGGGAGGAAGAAAGCAAATTCCAAACCTAGAGGGTTTGAACTTTTGAACAAACAAAGCCATTTTTGTTCTTCTAACCATATGACCTCCATCAAGGTCCAGAGCTGCTTACTTTTGATAATAGCCACAGTTTCTTCCAGCTTCTGCTACACATGCAACCAGGAAATTTTTATGTATAGCAGGAATTAGCAGTTTGAAAAGACTTTTCCCCTTTCTGGAGATATATTACTTATAATTAAAATGTTTAATAAACCAGATCATAAATTGTAGTTGTGATACAATTTTCAGAGTAAAGTACCTCCTTTACTCTAAAAGGAGGTAGAATTTTTAAAATTCTGAACTGCTTTGGAACGTTTTCACGTTTATATTTTTAAAAACAGATTGTTAAACAACTTTACCTGTTACTGTTTCTCATAGAAGATGGTGACGATTAGTTAAGCTGTAGCCTACTCTGAAGCACGTTCAAGATTTAAGCTTGTGTTCATGTGACTAAAGAGACTTAAGATGTTTAATCATGCAAAGAAGCTTTATCTAAAATTGCATGAATCATTTCCAGGATAGCAAAATAGGTTCTGCAGGGAAGATTGCCCAGGTTAGGCAACGCTATGGGTACACTAAGGGCACCATTCTCTAGCCTTCAACTCAAGGGGAGTTTTGTTGTTGACTCCAATGTGTGTAGGATTAAAGCCACAATAACTTATTCTGGTAAAGACATTAACTGTAAATACATGGGGAAAGTAGGGAAGAGGTATTTCATTTATGTTTTCAGGATTTTAATGAGGTTTAAAAACATTTTGCTTTAAGAGTATCTATGGGTAATTTCAGACATGACGGGCCTTTCGGCCTGCCATCTTGGAACCCGGTCCATTATCAGGATGTCCATCCTTTTGACATACCGGCCTGATCTCTACCAAGGTTCGGGGAGGGGGCCAGGCTGCATGGGGAGGGGATGTGAGGCGCAATATGCGGCTGCGCAGCTCTGCCCCCCGTGCTCCCTCAGCCGCCCACCCATGGGGAGACGGGCGGGTGTAGCAGCCAATCAGACCACTGCGCCCGATCCTGTCCCATGGTTGGGGCCTGATTCCGGGACAGGGCTGGCCAGCAGACGTGCATCGCCGTCATTGCCAGCCCCATCCTGAATTGTGGCCAAACTAACCATGGTTCTGGATCTGAGGCCGACCTCAGGTCCAGAACTGTGGTTAGCTTTGACCCCACCAGAGATTCACTGTGGTGAACATCTGGCGGGGGTCAAACAGTTATTCACGGACTCGCCGCCACCACATAGGATCCACTGTGATCCATTGTGGTGAATGGCGATTTCATAATGTCTGAAATTACCCTATATCAGTATTATTATTATTATTATTATTATTATTATTTTTATTATTATTATTATTAACATTAGCATTAGCATTAGCATTAGCATTAGCATTTATATAGCGCTGGCAATGTACCTGACTCTTTACAAAGAATAAGATAAACACGGTCCTTGCCCGAGAGCTTACGATATCTGACCAAATGAAAACAAAAGCAATTATTATATGTACAACGAACCCAAAATGAACATAAGAGCATAACTACTAGTGCATTAGTGGATCAGACCAATGGTCCATTGAGCAAGCACCTGTCTTTGACAGTGACCAATCGTGGTAACTTGGAAGAAATACTCAACAGGTCACAATGGGGTGATCCATTCCCTGTTGTTCACTCCCAGCTCCTGACAGTAAGAGGTTACATAATGTTCCCCAAAACCTACCTAGCTAATAGCTACTAATGGACCTATCCTCCAGAATCTCGTCCAATTTTTTTTAAACCCAGCTATAGTACTGTCCTTGACCACATCTTCTTGCAACAAATTCCACAATTTAATTGTGCTTTGAGTGTGGGGGGGGGGGGAACTTTGTTTGTTTGTTGTTTGCATATTTGTTCTAAATATGCTACTTGTTAATGTCATTGGGTTTCACCTAGTTCTAGTGCTATTTTAAAGGGTGAACAACTGCTCCCTATGTACTCGTTCCACACTAAAACTTCTGTCATATTCGCTCTCAGTCATCTCTTCTTCAAGCTGAAGAGTCCCAACCTATCTAGCCTCTCTTCATAGGGGAGCTGTTCCATAGCCTTTATCATTTTTGCTGCCCTTCTTTCTCTATTTCTACTATATCTTTTTTGAGATGGGATCATATCAATTTTATTGCATATTCATTTCATTTCTATTTTGAATGGTAACACTCTTTACACTGCCCGCAATCCCAAACCCCCTCAGCATGGCACAACGTATTTGCAATGGACGTTTGCGCACTGCACATACAGCAGACGCCGGGCATGGGATTGACCCCAATGCAACATTCTTTACACTGTTTTAAGCCGTATTATTATCATGACTGTTATGATGATGTATGGAAATGTTCGAGCCGTTTGGACCTTTTCAGATTTAAGGATATGTTCATTCTTCTGTCAAGACCATCACTATTCTATATCGGAGTGGAAGATCAGAAAGGAGAGGAAAATATATCTACTTAAATACAGCTAGCTATATTTAGTATTAATTTCCAAACTGGAACTACACTTGTCATTGTGTTATTTACCATTCTAACATCTGACTGTTAGCTATATTTTAAACATTTCCAAAAGCCACATGAATTCTCATAGGAACTTTGCTGCTGTTTCACCTTTGAATGAGTGTATATCCGTACATCGTAAAATGGTATGGCACTGTGTAATGAGCTCACATCATTCACTTGAATAATGTGACTCTACTGCGAATCCCTTTTTCAATTGTTCATGAAGTCAATAATGATGTTTGTAGTTAACTAATAGTTGTCATAAAAATAGGTACAATTAACCATTGCTTTTGGCAGGGGATGGGGGGGCTTAAGAACTAAGATGCTTTTGTTCTGGTTTCAGAAAGCATTTTTGCAGATCATTGCTACTGCTATATAAATCACATAGGGTATGTTTTTAAAATAGCAGCACAACTGATAGAAGCCTAATTTCTAATTCTGCTGTAGAATTTTTTTGCTTTTATTACAAATACATTTGTTTTGCACATGAAAACTGGATGAAAATTAGTATTTTACATTAATAAATAATGAAAAATAGTGATCCTATTCATTTTCTTTTTAATTTAGAAAAAAACTTTTATAAATTTATTAAAATTACTCTGCTTTCATGAAAAAAATTCAGCTTCCAAAAGCCAAAGTTTTAATGCTCTGGTACATGCTATGTTTTAATTACTTAAGATCTAAAATATAGTGAGAGGGGAAAAAAAACCATTTTAATTTATTTTGATTGCCAAGAAATAAAAGTTGAGGAATTTTTATTTTATTTATTTATTTATTTCGAGAATTTATACCCCATCCCTCCTGCAAAAGCAGCCCCAGGCGTCTTACAACAATAAAAACATAATAAAAACAGTTTAATACATCCAATATGATAATATTAAAACAGGGCTAAAATAGCAGATAGGATAATAAATAGTAGATAGGTGGGGGAGCTAAAAAAAATCTCACCCTACCCTCTCACCCTTCCCAAAGGCCTGGGCAAAAAACCAGGTTTTGCAACTTCACCGGAATGTCAACAGGCTAGGGTCCAGGCGAGCTTCCTCCAGAAGGGAGTTCCAAAGGCACGGCGCGGCCACCGAGAATGCCCTCTCCATTGTGGCCCCCCACTTAACACGGGGGACCTCCAAGTAGGCAGCCCCGGCAGACCGAAGGAGCCGCCCTGGGGCGCGGAGGGCGAGGCGGTCCCTGAGGTATGAGGGGCCCAGACCATGTAGGGCTTTATAGATAAACACCAACACCATGAACCTGGCTCGGCAAACTATCGGCAGCCAGTGCAGAGCCTGGAGCACAGGTGTAATATGCTCCCGGCGGCCTGTCCCCGTAAGGAGATGAGCCACCGCATTCTGCACTAGCTGCAGCCTCCGGACCAGGAACAAGGGAAGCCCCAAGTAGAGCGTGTTGCAGTAGTCTAGCCTCGAGGTGATGAAGGCATGGATGAGGGTGGCCAGGTCCAGGCCGGAGACGAACGGATGCAGCCTACGCACCAGATATAGCTGGCGGAAGGCAGCCTTAGCGACTGCCTCCACCTGCTTCTCCAGGTGGAGGTCTGCATCCAATATCACCCCCAGACTCTGAACCTGCTGAGCTATAGGACGGCGAACCCCCCCAACTAGGGGGGCCACTACCTCTTTCACTCTCCCCACCAACATCACCTCCATCTTATTGGGGTTGAGCTTCAGTCTGCTCAGCTGCATCCACTCCGCCACGGCCTCCAAACATTGGGATAGCAACAAGACAGCAGGGTCTGGGTCAGTTGAAAAGGAGAGGTACAGCTGAGTATCATCAGCATACTGGTGACACCGCACCCCGAACCCTCTCACGAC
>QEPC01001581.1:620027-630676 GCA_003113815.1 Sphenodon punctatus
TCTAGCAGCGCTTATAAAGCCCTAATGAGAGAGTGCCTGCAGGCGCGCCGAACGGCGCGGCCGCACTTCCGGGTTCGCTAAGCGCATGCGCCCGCTGTCAGTGTCTCCAGAGCCTCCCTGGGGCGTCGTGCCGCTGCGTCCTGGCCCGCCCCCTCCTAACGTAGGAGGAGGGGGCGGGGCCCCCGCAGCACGCCGCACTCTCCATGATTGTCGGGCCGGCCCGGCACTGCCGTGCAGGTGCCTCCATCCCCTCCTACCCCCAAGGGTCCTGACAAACGGAAGGTTTCAGGGTAGGATTTAGAATACCGGTGGAAGAATTGAAAGTAAGGCAGTGGGTAAACAACTTGAAATCTACAGCAGGGATGGAGGTACTGGTGAGGGATAAGATCCAAAAAGAAATTAAGGAAGGGCAAGTTGCTGGCCTGTTTTTGGTCCTCCCGATGGGGAACTTGCATGTTTCCCCCATTGGAATTGTACCGAAAAAGGCCCCAGGTGAGTATAGAATGATAAACCATCTATTTCACCTGAGGGGGGTATCTGTCAATGACGCTATACCGGGGGAGCTTTGTTCAGTGCGGTATGCATCATTTGATTTGGCTCTAAAGCTTGCCAAAGATTGTGGGGAATCAACATTGCTGGCAAAGTGCAACATAAAATCTGCATTTTGACTGTTGCCTCTTCACCCGGATGATTTCCACCTGCTGGGTTTCCAGTTTCAGGGGGAGTTTTACTTGATAAGGCTATGCCAATCGGCTGCTCGATATTGTGCGCCGCCTTTTGAGAAGTTTAGCTCCTTACTCGACTGGTTTGTTAGGCAGCGAGCCTGGTCGTGCAATCTCATTCATTACATGGGGGGGGGGGTTGTTTTGGGCAAAGCAGGCACCGATGAGTGTGGGTACCTGTTGTGAACATTCCAAGCTTTGGCGCAGGAGCTAGGGGTCCCTCTCACTCCAGAGAAGACTGTCAGTCCTACTATGACCTTGTCTTTTCTGGGTATTGAGATAGACACAGTGAAAGGTGTGTCTCGCTTGCCCGGGGACAAATTGGTGGCATGGTGGGATTCTTTGGAGGTGGCTGTGGTGGCCAGTAAGGTCACCGTTAGGCAGCTACAGTTCCTACTGGGATCGCTCAATTTTGCATGTAGAGTAGTGACAGCTGGGAGGGCTTTTCTCTCCCAACTTTATGCCAAGGTTTCGAGCGATTTGCCCCTTACTATCATGTCCGGATGACTAAAGAGATGGGGAGTGAGGTGGTCCCTGCTTTTCTGCAGGACTGCCTCACTCTCCATGTGCCCATGCAACCCTTGAGATCGTGTGTGTGAGCCTTTTTGGAGGTTCCCCGAGCAACGCGGGTGGCCACCGATGGCCGCCCCTGTGCTATGGAATTCACTTCTGGAGGAGGCTCGGCTGGCTCCCACTCTCCTGCTGTTTCAGTATATATGTAAGCCCTGGCTGTTCCGTCAGGCTTTTGGCAAGGGGTAGGGGTGGGGTGGGGGTGGGGATTGGGGCTTTCCCCCACACATTGTATCTTTAAATTGTTTTAAAATTTTATATTGTTTTAATGAATGTTGTTCGCCGCCCCGGGCTGCCCTGTGGGCAGGAGGGGCGGGATATAGATTCTAAGTAAATAAAATAAATAAATAAATAAATAAATAAATAAATGATTGCAGGACATGGCTCTGTTTTTTCGGTAACTTTAACGGAGCAAGTTTCTGGAGGGGTGATCTCCTTTTAGAGGTGGAGCTGCAAGTACAATCAGATGCCGCTGGAGCGGTTGGTTTTGGAGTTTATTTCAGAGGGCAATGGTGTGCAGCACCATGGCCCACTGAATGGGTGGCGGAGGGTGTAACCAGGGTCTTGACATTTTTTGAGTTTTTCCCTATCGTGTTGGCAGTAGAATTGTGGGTGCCTGACTTTGCGACTAGGACGGTGGTTTTCTGGTGTGAAAATCAAGCGGTTGCTCATGTCATAAATTCCATGTCCTTAAAATCCACGATGGTCATGTATCAGGTCAGGAAATTCGTATTGCAATGCTTAATGTTTAACATCATGTTTACATCAAAGCATGTCCCTGGAGTTAACAACGGCATAGCCGATGCACTCTCTCATCTCCAGATGGACCAGTTCTGCCAGTTGGCACCAGCTGCGGCTGTTGAGCCAGAAGCATTGCCGCCAGATACATGGATCCTTGGGTGATAGAGCTATTCCAAATGGTGCAAGGATTGCTAGCGAGGTCTACACGCATGGCCTATGGGAGGGCGTTTAAAGAATTCCAAGTATTTAGGTCTAGTAATGGTTGACCCACAAGCTTTCCCATGCCTGAGCACCATGCCATCAAGTTTGCTATTGCTCTTAGGCAGCGGGGTTTGGCCCCGGGCACCATTGCCAGTAAGGTGTCTGCCATAGCTTTCTTTAGCAAGTTAGCGGGCTATTCCTCCCTTGATAGTGTTTTTTTAATACGCAGATTGTTGGAGAGCTGGTCCAGGGATAGAGGCCTGGTCCGTGATGCTCGGCTGCCCATATCGGCATCCTCCATTGGCAGCTTGGATGACACACTAGCCCAGGTTTGTTTTAACCAGGACGAAGCATGTCTGTTTGGTGTCTTGTTAAAGCTGGCTTTCTATGGTGCGTTCAGGGTGAGCGAGTTGGTGGCTGAATCTCGGAGGTCCCCGTCAGATAGGGTAGTTAGAGCACAGGATGTTCAAGTTCAAGATGAAGTAATTCATATTAATCTTTGCTACTCCAAGACTGACCAGAGGGGTAAAGGCCAACCTATTGTCCTCGGTAAGGCCGGGTCCCCATCTCTTTGTCCTGTTGCATCTGTCCACAGGTACTTGCAGGTACAAGCAGGCATCCTGGGGCAATTTTTAAAACACACCGACGGCTCCTTGCTCACCAGGTGTCAGTTTATGGCGGTGATGCATAGGTGCCTGGGCCAGAACTGCTTGCCAGGCCACAGATACGGGCCACACTCATTTAGAATAGGAGCAGCTAGTTTAGCCACGGCTGAGGGTTTCCCTGAGTCTCGCATTCGGGACATCGGTAGATGGCGGTCCACCGCCTTCCTTTCATATGTCCAGTCATTACAGAAGTAGGGTGGTTAATTAATTGTTCCTATGGTGTTGTGTTTTTGTTACAGGATGAAATGTTCCTAGAATACGGAGAAGGGTGTGGATCGTGGGCCACAGCATTGTGTGTTGGGCCGCCAAAGCAGCAAGCAGATCACATTGGGGCACCCAGCTTGGAATGGGTGCACAGGTGGAGATAGTGTGGCGAGACAGGAATGGCATGCGTTGGGAGCAGCTCATGACCCTCATACAGAGAATTGCTAGGGGCCAACATCCACAGTTTATTGTGGTTCACCTGGGGGAGAATAATCTACCACAAACCCCAGGGTTGTAGTTAGTCATGCAGATTAAGCGGGATTGGGTGGAGGCACAAAGGATTTTGCAGCACTCAAGGTTTGTCTGGACCCACATGTTTTAAAGGATTAGATGGTGTGATGCAGTCTCACCAGGGAAGCTTGATAGGGTTAGAAAGAAAATTAAGAGGGAAGTATGAAAGCTGGTGTTGGCAGGAGGTGGTGACTGCATCGTGCATAAAGAGATTCGTTTTGCTAGGCCCAGGCTTTAGTGTGACGATGGGGTGCACCTGTCTGATGTCAGGGTCCAAATGTACTGGGTCCGATGTCAGGGTCAAGATGGGGGTATTGAAAGGGAAAATAGTAGTTGTTGGGTCAGAGGGAGGATGTTGGGAGCGAAACCAGCCAAGCATAGGCTGGCGGTTTGCTGTGGCAGGGGTCCAGGTAGTTGGTTTAATAGTTGTTAGGGGTATGAAGGAAGATGTCTCCTTAAGAGGCTGGGCCAGAGCCAACCAAGAGCAGGAGTGGCCAGGTTGGGTGCAAGGCCCAGGATGGGGTGAAGGTGCAACTCAGCCAAGGACAGGGGTGGTCCTGGCTGGCGGGGTCCTCGCCTTCTAGCCTTCTTCGGGTTGCTACAAGGCGAGAGCCTTATCAACCAGCTGATCGTCTGGGGTGAGAGCAACCTAGGACAGTTAAAAGTTAGGGTGCTACCGAGGGACATTGGGCTGCCCTTTGTTAATGGTTGGTAAGTTTAAACCTGGATCTGGAGTGTGAAACTATCTCTGACCTTAATGCTGATTTGAATAAAGAGTGTGGCCTTTAAATTCCATTTCGTGTGTGCCTGTCTTCTTTGGGGTGCGGGGACAAATAGAATTATCAACTTGGAATACACTTTTCCCTTCCTAATTCTTAAGAACTTCCTGCAGGTTAGTTTTAGCATTAGT
This sequence comes from Sphenodon punctatus, assembly GCA_003113815.1. NCBI lineage: Eukaryota > Metazoa > Chordata > Lepidosauria > Sphenodontia > Sphenodontidae > Sphenodon > Sphenodon punctatus. The sequence continues at coordinate 624,332 of QEPC01001581.1, forward strand.
TAATTTGTCAGGAACAAATGCCACACAGCAAGGTCCTATTTAATGTGGAAAACAGGCTTTGATAGATATCTGTCACATTGGAATGAAAACCTCAAATGAATCAGTTGTATAATAACTGTATTCATAGTAGAGCAAGTATTAATTTCATTTTGAACAAATGAATTTGAAATAGAGATGACAAAAATAATCATAACATTAAAGGAAAATATCTATCTTTTTTAACATGAAAGTGACACATACAGTATTTGTTACTTCTACATTGTCTTCATCAATGGGAAGTTGTCATATAAATTTTAAGACATGATTTATGGTTATAAATTCATTTTTCCCCATTCTCATTTATTATATGGTGTCACATTTTATCATGTCTGCATTTAATCATCTCCTGTCTGCATATTAATGGTTACAAACATGATACCTGTGTAGAACGAGAAAGTCAAAGGCTGTAAATGTCTAAGAATTCAATGGTTGAATGCTTTGAAAAATAGGGTTGGCTGGAAACGTTTAGGCATTTTGTATGTGCATAGCTGTTTTTTAATCTCTGGGGGAGACAAAATTCCTGGCTGTTACCAAGGGTCTGTTCATAATTTTCTAGACCTCAATCCTCCAAGGTCTTAGACCTATACCTAAATTTACAACTTTTGTTTCAGCTGAAAAGCCAAAAGTTGAACAACTGTCTAAACCTTTGTAGAAATAACAATTTTAAGTTAATAAAAGAAATAGCCCAAAACATTAATTTCAGTAACCAAGGTTAAAGAGATGGAGATGAAAAGCAGTTCAGATAATATTTTTTTTATTGGACCAAATTCTATTGATGAGAGTATGAAGGCTTTCTGGCCACACAGAGCTCTCCCTAAAGCTTGCATAGTCTCAGCAACAGGAGTTGGTCTAATGATTGATATTGTTGGAACTACTCTACCTCGAGTTCTTACAGTTGGGACCAGCCATGCCACTATGTTCCATGCTGACTACAAGATCAGAGACTGAGAGAGCAACAGAGAGTACAGAGAGTAGAGTAAAACTCAGGAGCTTTTCAAAAAGAGACTGGACTGCTAACTCTCACAGTTGTTGTAGATGTACTCATCCTACATCCAAGCAGGGGGTTGGACTAGGTAACCTCCAAGTTAATTTCCAGCTCTTGCATTCTCTGGTTTTACGATTCTCTGATTCCAGCTCAGATTGACCCTGTCCATTGCCTCAGAGCTAAAAGGTCTGGTTCTATTCACAGGGCTTCTCTGATATATGTAAGTATTAAAACCTTTCTTGGCATGACTAAAAGCATCATTGAATGAACTTTAAATGGCAACATGATTGCAAGAAGCATTAATATAAAATAGGCCTCAGAGCTTCAAACAAAGAAACCCCTGGCATCTGAAGGGCTTTTAGTATTTGGGAAGACCTCTCCCTCCCCTTTCTCCACCACATCGAGCTCATAAATAATGGAGTTTAAACAAACAGCAGAATAAACTAAGCTGAGCTGAGAACAACTGTTCCCTTATCATCAAGAAATATCGACATTTCAGGAGTGCTCGCAACTTTTCATTGGTGTTTCATCACTATCCACTGAAGCTGCGCTTCTGCTGTTGCCAAGATCAGTGCCTATGATTGTCTGCCATTTTCCATTATTTTGGATAGTTTTCTGTATTTTTTTGTACTTTTTGTTAATTTTCAGTAGCGTTTTGGTATTTTCCACGAGTTAGCTTCTGGTATTTTAATCAGCGTTGCATTTTACAAAGGTTTCCAGCATGAGAATGCAGAAAACAAGAGCTAGTAGCCCTTGAAATACATCAGTCAAAACACAGCATTCAAGGAGCCAAAACAAGGACCAGTAACAGAAGTTACTAACGTTACATAGTGAAATTGTTATCGTACAGAAGCAAAGAAAAGCAAGTGTAAGGAAAGTTACATGGCGTTTGACTGTTCTTGTCTAGGAAGAATTACCAGGAGTACCTAACAATGGGAATTTCCAAATGGGAACTTGCAAAAATATTGAAAAAGCCAGTAAGTTTTCTCATCACATGAGCACAGGCTAATGGTCTTTTTCCTACAGAAACAACTTTTGCTGCAGTTGCTCGATTCAGTACTTTAGCAGAACAACTGATGACAGTTTTGTTTTGTTTTTATTTCAAGCAGACTGTACTCGTTACGAACAAGTGATTTTTCACATCTGCAGTTCATTTTGTTTTGTTTCTGGTTTCCCATTTATTTTCACCAGGACCAACAGAAATGAGTGGTGAAAAACAAATATTAAAAACTGGAAATGGCCAGCATAAACGAACCAAATAAACCAAATGAAATGAACAAGCTGAACAAATTGAACAACCAAATCGAATGAACTTAAATTGTGAAAACGGGTATTCAGTCTAACGGGTAGTATTTGGTCCTCTGCTTGCTCATCCTGGGTTGGATCATTCAGATTTGATGGGTTTACTCATTTGGGTGAGTACTCATTTCAGCTCTAATTAATAACCCCAAACTAACAACATATATGTAATATATGGGCCACAGGGCACGGTAGCCCTGGAAGGAGCTGTTATATGTAACTGAACGTTGAAAACTAATTATGGTCACCATTTCTTTTTCTAAAGGATGTGTGTCTACCAAATATTTGTAGTTTTAAAAGGGGGCCGGGTGACCTTTTTCTCACAGGGTCCCTACTTACCTGGATCTAGTATGATAGCATGGGATGTACTTCTTTTAAACCAAAAATAACTAAACATGGTATCTAAAAGAAAAAATAATAAAATAACACCTTCATGGAATAATTTCTCAATGAGTTAAGCATTATTATGAAGCACAAAGAAGCCTTCATTTAAAAAGTAAGAGTACAAATAACTTTTATCCACCCCAGGCCTCATTGTGTTCTCTCACTGATGGAGCAAAGTAATTTGCCAAACTTCACAACTGACAAGCATACGGAGCTGACAAGACTAATTCTCACCTTGTCAATAGTGCTGTGCTCGTAGAGCATGTTACATAGCAACTGACAATACCACTGTAAATGACTTCCTTTTCTAAAAATGACTAACCTTAATGTACATGCATCATAATGCTGAAAATGGAATTGAGCTAGATCAGTGGCAGTATGAAACTGCTGGAGTTTTGTTTTACCTTTAAGCTTAAAGGCTGAGAGCTTTCAGAATATCTTGTAAATGGAAAAGCTGCAGCTAATGGACATTTTAAATTTAGTCAAAGTCTTGGTGAGTGTCCATTTGGACACACTCCAAAAAATCCAAGAGCAGTGGACAAAATCCAAGCTGGAGATTGATTCGGACGCCAAACATCTGAGCTCAGCTTGGTGTATCCAGCTTTTCTGTGTTTTTTTTTTTATTATTATAATGTACATTGGAGGCAATTTTGTCAAATGCAGCGTATGGTCCCATTGAATGTGTCTTCATTTCTCCCTCTAGTTTATGAATGGATGTTCAAGTTCATTGTTCCTGATATATTCTCCAGTGTGAATATTGATGTGCCCCATATGCATAGTTGAAAAAAAAACAAAAACTTATATGTGGAAGGATTTTATGATCACTTTTACCAGAGTAATACCCTGCAGTAGGAATGGGCAAACAGGTTGCGGTTCGGCCATTCGGTTTGGCTCGGTTCGGTTCGCATGTTTGGTTCAGGCGTTCAGGTTGTTCGCCGAGTTTGGGTTTGGCCATTTGGTTGGTCAGGTTTGGTTCAGTGCGGGCGTTAGGGAAAACTTATCATAAGATCCCATGATCGCGTCGGAAACTGGAAATTCGAGTTTGTGCGGAGCTGTGTGGCGAGAGAGTGTGTGTTTGGCTGGCTGTTCATTTTGTGTGTTTTGGCTGTTTGTGAAGAAGACTGATGTGTTAATTCCACAGCTGCGGGTCAACCTGATGCTCTCGGAGGAGGAGGAGGAGGAGGAGGAGGAGGAAGAGATGGAGGAGGAGGAGGTTGCTGCCCCTGGACCTTCAGTGGTGGTGGCCAGCTCCTCTGAAGAGGAGCAAGCGGCAGGCACAAGAGGTGCTGCGCTGCCAGGTTTGTACAATTTTTTTTTTACTTTGAGGACAAGAAAGGCTCTATCCGTTAGAGCGAACTCAATGGCGTGCGGTTGGGTGCGTGGGTGGTGGGCATCAGTGGGTATCAGCGGATGTCTGCCACAGAGAGAGAGGGTACTGTGGTGTGGGGGGATCTTGCAGCATTCAGTTATGAGCACGAGCATCACCCCCACCCAAACATGTGCCAGTCTAGCAAGGGACTCCACTCTCCAGTTGCCATTCCTATGCACCCCCAAATAAAGGCAGGATTTGCACGTGCCAGCCAGCGTCTCTCCATTGCCATCCCTAGCACCCAAATAAGGGCAGGATTTTAACGTGCCAGCCAGGGTCTCTCCATTTGCCAACCCTAACATCCCCTAGCACCCCAAGGAGGGCAGGATTTGCATGTGGAAGCAAGGGTCTCTCCATTTGCCATACCATTCCCTAGCATCCCCTAGCAGGATTTGCACATGCCAGCCAGGGTCACATCTCCCGTTGCCATCCCTAGCACCCCAAGGAGGGAGCACTAGAGATATCATCATAAATGCATTATATTACTTTGGTGTTCTTTATGTGTTCCCATTTCAGAGAGGAATCAGATGCCGGCCCCAGCACAGGTGCCAGGTCAAGGACAACCCCTAGGTGGATGTCACCAGTGACACCTCCAGACATTCAGCGAAGAAGGTCGGGTTGGATGTCTGGAGGTTTTATGAGAAGGGTGACAGAATCGCCATCTGCAAGGTAAGGCATGGGGGCTGGAACAACAGGGAATGGATTAGGAATGGCTGTCCCCTGCATTGAGAGATTGGCCACCCACCCACCCACTTGTGGAGACAGAATGCAGGCAGGGCTTGACAGACCATTGGTCTGACCTGCCACAAACAATTCAGGCAGCAGCGTGAGGGGACCACCTCGAAGCTCATTCCCCATATTGAGAGAACGCATGGTGTGATGGTGAGGCGGCAGTCTGACTGGCATGGACAAGGTGGAATAACATCAGCCCCAGAAATGTCAGAGGAGACACCATCAAAGGCCTTCCCCTTCCCCCTCAACCAGCTATGGCAAGGAAACCATAGAGGAGGAGTCAGCCGCAATAAGGGCTTTTAGGGCCCAAGTGCAGAGGCCCAGCAGGGACTGCATGGCCAGAATTAACAAAATGGAGGACCAGAATGGTGGAACGCTTTAAGGAGCTGGAGGCACAGGAATGCCAGGTTAAGGTGTATTCCCAGTACCTCCAGACAGTGATAGACAACGTGGACCTCCACCCGCAGTCGGTGTCAAAGTGGCAGGGGGATGTGGCTGGGGCAGTGGCCGCAAGACGTGCCCGCACCTAGGGCCCATGAACCCATTTTGCCTTTGCCTCATGTTCCGTGGGACTTTTATCCCTCTGTGCTCAAGTTCTGGCTGGCAGGTGACAGAATCTCATACAGCTTGTCAATCCCTACCAGAAGCACCTGGCACCACATGTAGTGTAGGTAAAGTACATTGACTATAAAATGTGCCAGAAGCAGGATCTCAACTTGCAGACAGTCCCCTAGGAAAGGCAGGGCTTGTGCCTGTGTGGGTGTACCAGAGAGAAAGAGAGACAGGCTCCTTAGCAGCGGGTGCTGGGTGCTGATGGTTAGACAGTGGATTGATGGTTGCCAGGGTACAGAATCCTTTGCACAGACAGCATTTTTATGGGCACAGTGGATGGGGGCCTTTGGCAGCAGCAGGTTACCAGGGTACAGAACCCTTTGCACAGACAGCATATAGGCCTGGTGGTGGGGGTCTTTGGTATCAGCAGCAAACATGGGTTGCTGGGGCAGGCAGGCAGTGTGGCATGAGCAGCATTCAGGCAGGCTTTGAGCTTGGCAACTTGGGTGGGCAGGCAGGCAGTCACAGCAACTTGGCATGAGAGGCAGGCAGGCAGGCAGATGGCAACCTGGGTGGGCAGGCAGGCAGGAAATCATGGCAGCTTGGCATGAGAGGCAGGGAGGCAGGTGGGCTGAGGCAAGCTTTGAGCTGGCAATGGCAACCTGGGGGGGCAGGCAGGCAGCGTGGCATGATTGGCAGCAGCAGCCACCATTGAGTTTCCCAGGTACAGACCCCCTTGACTGGCACAGACAGCATATAGATTTGGGGGCCATTGGCACTAGCAGCAGCAGACAGTGGGTTGCCAGTGTACAGAACCCTGGGCACAGATGGCATATAGGCATGGGGGCATTGGCAGCAGTAGACAGTGGGTTGCCAGGGTACAGAACCCTTGGCACAGACAGCATATAGGCCTGGGGGCCATTGGTAGCAGCAGACAGTGGGTTGCCATGGTACAGAACCCTTGACACAGACAGCATATAGACCT
>QEPC01001581.1:640807-653539 GCA_003113815.1 Sphenodon punctatus
ACAGACAGCTCACAACAAACAACACAGGGAGGGGTACAAAACTGAAATGAAAGCTAAATCAATCTAATGCTACTCTAAATAAATCCAAAAACAGGGGAAGGGAATCAGGGATGGAATATATACAGGGAGGAGGGAAGGATTCAATGGAGGGTTGGGAGAAGGAACACAGGGAGGGGTAAAAAATAAAAATAACACCTAAATCTATCTAATCTAATCTAAATAAATGAAACTATGGAGGTAAATGGGTGAAATAGGAGGAGAATGGCAATGGATTGGGAGGAACACAAACTGCTGGGAGAGTTCTGAAAACGCCTGCTGACAGGATCAGTGGTAGCTCAGAACAAATTGGAATTGGTGGATGGCAATTACTTTTGTTACTTTTTGTGCCCGCCTTACCACAGGCACCATTGGCTCTGTGCAGTCTTGCCCGTGGCCAATCGCAGACTGTCAAGGCTAGTGGTCTGCCAAGTGGTCTGAGGAAAAGAGGGATGGTGCAGGCTGGCTGCTAGTCCAAGCCTTTCTCCACCCCTGGGGCCAGGAAGACTGCTCCTCAGCGCCCCCCACCCCACCCCCCTGGGCCTGCCAAGGCTAGTACTTTGTCTGCCCTTGAATCTTGAGTATGTGTTGGGGGAGTTTCAGCCAGTGACCCATGTTAAATTACTGGTTATAGCCAATTCCTCAAAGCCCTTGCCAATGCAAGGCTACTAAAGTTAATGTGGTTTGAGCTGGTTGGAGTGCGTTGAGGATCAGAGACTTAGCACTCTAATAGTCTAACCAACTGTGTTCTGAGTGAGAAAATATAACGAATATACAAAAGTGGGTATAAGAAAAGAATTATGTACTCACGGACAATGGAGCCCTATTGCCAAAAGGCACTGAGAAATCTGAAATTGTGTAGTACTTGTTAATCTACATTACAATGCTGCTAGCATTCAAAATAAACACTTATTCAGATGCTGGATGCATCCTCCTTGAAAATAACAGTATATATGTCAAACTCATTTTCACACTTATTGTGAAAGACATGCTGGCTCTGAGGATCCACAGGAACTTTTGTGTGGTTCTGATAGTCTCATTCTAAGACTTCTTTTGATTAAGCTTTCTGGGTCTCAGATGCAAATGTCTGTCTACAGGAAACTGCAAATTGATTTATTCCTTTCAGTCATAGTCATGGCTACCTACTGATCCATCAGAGGGGGAGGAAGGCTGGGGGGCTTTGAAACACAGCCTTTAATAGAAAACTTCTCTCACTTGTTGCCATCCTCAAGCTATTTACTCATGGGAGAAAGTGGTTTGAAGACTATGGCTAGAGCTGAAACAAGTACCTGATTTGGTACCCACAGGTATTATCTGCATTTTGGGGCACCATTGGGGTATCCAAACAGATCAGTTCCTAAATGCCATCTGAGCACCCAGAAGTAGGGCTGAAATCTCGTACCGCTGTGGCAGCATTTACCAGCGGAAAGTGCTCTTCCGCACCAAGCAGCACGGTTAGGAAGGGAGCGATTTTCACGACTTGCACTCGCGGCTTTCCGCAGTTGCTGCCACGGTATTTTTGCCACTGTAGATTTCACACAGAAGCGGCAGGTTTGCCACAGTTTCCCCTTTCCCTTAAGTGTGGCAGTTTTGTGATTCTCACAGCATTGCAGCCAGGGGCGTAGCCACCGTGGCACGGGTGGCACGGGGTAAGTTGCTGCCTTGTAAACAAAGTTCTTCTTTGAGGGGATCCTTTCATTCTCACTTGTGCGACCTTCTCTTACCAGCATATACCAAGCTCACTAGCTTAAAAAAAACCCACGTGATGTTCACATGCCCCCACTCTATATAAGGTACCTAAATCCAACACAGTTCCTTCCAACCCTAAGCAATTAGGAAAAAAATTCCATGCGGGGTCGGAAGGGTGGGTGCTTGTGAGAATGTTTGGAGCCATCTCCAAGAACCTTGTTTACAAGGCAGCAACCTTCTGTTCTCCTTCAAGTGGCTCCTCCAATTCTCACAACTGGGAGAGTACCAAGCCTAGAAAGAGGTGATGGGGGAATTTTCTAACAAAATGACACTCCATTCAGGTTGGATCTACAGCCTGGGAGGGGGGCATCAGGCAGGGGGAGCCTTCTCTGGGGGGGTCCATTCATCTGGGGGAGGGTTGGTTTTTCAGTGCTGTCTCTGTTAGAAGGATGGACAGATCCTCCCTCTTCCCTTTGTGATCGCCCCATAGAGAGAAATGGGGGTGCAGAGCAGCTACAATGAGTCAGAGAGCCATCCCAGCAAAGGGGAAGAATTTGTCATTGGCAGCCTAACGCACAAGAGAATTCACAGAGGAGCAGGGATTGCCCCCCCCCTCCCTCCATCCCCTGGATCAGCATCAGGAGTCAGGCACTCACTCACTGCTGCTGGGGAATCCCTGCACTCTAAGCAGAACAGAGATAGTGACTAGTGTGCAAGGAGGGATAACAAACATCCCTCCCTCAAAGCTCAACTCTGGGTGCTGCCCTGTTTCTTGTCCCTCCTTGTGCACTGGTCTCTGTCCTGCTTAGAGTGCAGGAATCCCCAGCCCCAGTAGCAGTGAGCGAGCACCCACCCTTCTAACCCCGTATGGAATTTTCTTCCTAATTGCTTAGGGTTGGAAGGAACTGTGTTGGGTTTAGGTACCTTATATAGGGTGGGGGCATGTGAACGTCACGTGTTTTTTTTTAAAGCTAGTGAGCTTGGTATATGCCGGTAAGAGAAGGGCATGCAAGTGAGAATGGAAGGAGCCCCTCGAAGAAGAACTTTGTTTACAAGGCAGCAACTTTTTTCTGCGAAGGAGGGGACAGGGGAACTTTTCCCCCACCTGTGTAGCAGAGTTGCAGGGCTACAACAGAGCTGTTTAAAAAGGCGGTGCCTGTGGTGCAAGAGAGACTCCTCCGGGACTCAGGAGCAGGGCTGGGGCTGGCCCTGATCACTGCCGGCCCCTTACCCGGGGTGTAGCCACAATGGTGTGGGGTGGGGGACCACAGGCGCAAATGCGTCCCCCCACCATTGTGGCTACACCCCTGCAGCGGACTCTGAAGCAGGTAGTCAGGGTCACCCTAAGTTCATTCATTCAATGAGCTATTATTCAGCATCACGATGCATCAGGGACTCGCGCTTAGTGGCGGAAGGTGGCATAAAACCGCTTGTGTTCACAAACTGCAGACATGCCACATCTGCAGATACTGGCAGCAAGTATTGCTGAATCGCGGAAATATCGATGGGAAGTCGGCGGCAAGACACATTAAGTGCCGAGTTCTCGGAATTGAATGGCGGCACGGTAACAGCTGCTGCCACTTCAGCCCTACCCAGAAGCCTGAAATTTCAGTTTTTCAGTTTCTGGCTATCAAAAATTACCCTCAAAATACCCATCCCTCCACCCCCCCAAAATCTGGGACTGGCAATTGAAAAACCAGGACTGGCAATTGAAAAATCTGGATTAAAATGGTATTTCAGTATTTTGTTATGTCAGTATTTTGGTATTTTTGGATTCCTTGATCAGACACTGTTTTGGGCATTGAGACCCATTTTTCTTTTTAGTCAGATTGGCTACCATGAATTCGATGGTTATACCTGTCTTGCGGGTAGTGTTTCAGCTCAAACTGTGGCTTCTCCATGCTTCTGCAACTACCTGCTTTCCCACCAAAAGAGAGAAGGGAATTTGGCAGCAAGACATGGTTTTCCTTGAGTATAAACTGCAGAGTAGGCTACTAATTCAGGCTTCTGACAATACTTATTTCAGAGTGAGGCTGCAATACTTAATTGTTTACACTGATAAAATAAACCATTATTAACCGTTATGGACACAATCCTCAATCCATTGAAGTCAATAGTTAAACTCCATTGACTTTAACTGATGGAGTATCCTTCCCTTAATGCATTTATTTATTGGGACTTCTATCCTATTCATCCCTGAAGGCTCAGAGCAGCTAACAATATAAAATAGCAATACAAGTATAGAATGTAAAAAAATAAGATCCCAATGAAATACATACAAATCCATCAAAAGCAAAACTCCAGATCTCTTGGCTTTCTTTGGTACAAACCTAAGAATCACACTCTAAACAACTGAATTTTTTTATTAATTGTAGTCTAAAGCAATAAACAGGTTTACTTGCAAAGTTATCAGAAAGAATTGTTCCAACCATAAGGCATACATTCCATAATAAAAAACCCTCTGGTTTACAAGAAAAGTTAAGGCTCTTGCAAACTCAATCATGCACTAAAAAGCTTGGAAATTGCAAGTTAAGGCCTTAACCTTTGTACCATGTTAGCAGTAAAGACATTGTACGGTCTCACATATTGTGCTCACTTACAATTTAGGCGCTATGCACCCACACTTTGCTTTCGTCTTTCAGCTCCAACTCTATTCCTCTTTGCAGAGTGGTGGCAACACTAAACTGGGGGAAGGTAGGCATGGGCACATGGGGATATATCCATGATCTGGAGACCACCCGTTTCATGAGAACACCCATTAAGCACCATCAGACCCAACTACTTTGTGGCCTTCCGAGCTTGTTTTAATTTTCAAAATGGCCCTTGGGAGGGAAAAAGTTTTCCATCTCTGCTTTAATTATTTGATATAGTGATGGAATTGTGACTGGTGACTCCGAAGTGTGATAGAGCCATAGATACTTGAAGATAAACTAAGCTACATGTTATTTTACACACAAAAAAGGCAGCATTTTTCTTGAAGTTGTTTTTGTGGAATTTGAAATCTTGACTACTACTGTTTCTACATGTCAGTCCCATCAGAAGATAAAAATACAACCTTTAATTATGTATAGCTCCTGTTATGTTTCTTTTATCTCTGTTTGTTTCTATTTGTATTTCTCTCAGGTTTTGAATGTCAGCATTTACAAAGACCTTTTTTTTGCTGATGTTGTTCAAAATAATTTAATGCCAGAAGACTAATCTGTCTTAAATTTTTCTTATGTCTGGGTATATTAATTTCTGCTTATGTAAGGGGATGAAATATATTGTGAAAGGAAATAATAGTTTAGAATAAGACAGCGCATGGTGAATTTTGATCCAGTTTTTGCTATCGATTGCTAGCACCAATTATAGAGTTAGTCCAACAATAGACAAAAGATTGCTTTGCCATTGGAAACAGGGTGAGGTTTATTTCTTCCACCTTATATCCAACCAGTGGGAGAAAAGACAACAGAGACAGTAAGAAAATGACGAGGTTCAGAGGGACAGCCAAGACTTCCCCCTGAGTTTCCAACTAGAATTGGAATGGTGCCACCTTGCAAGATAGTGGCTGGTGGGCAGTGGTAATGAGAAGGGAGTGGAACCCCCTTAGGGCTTAAATGAGAATAGATTTTATTCTCACAAAAATCTTGCAGCAATTGAGAATAAAGATCGAGATCTCACAGACATCTTGACCCTGATTCAGATTCCCACGAGATTTCTCGCTCCCCTCTCCCACACCCCGTATGCCCAGGTTGGTCTCCCAGTCTGGAGAAATTTTAGGAGGGAGGGAGGAGAAACCACACTGTTTCCTCCTCAGCTTTCTTACGTTGTCTGGGGCTAGTAACTGTCTCATCAGGAAAGCTTCTAGAAGTTCAATTTTCAGGAATGGGAAGGGGAAGAGAAGGAGGGAGGGGAAAGACTCATCTGATAACTTAGCATTCTATTGGTTAGCAGGAGTCAGAGAACCCAATAGAATGCTGAAAAGCTGTGCTGATCCTGCCTCTTCCCTTCAGCTCCCCCCTTCCCATCTGGGAACATTGACGAGTACTGTAATTGATTTGCACGTGTTCACCCATGTGATTACCTTGTCTGGGACTGGAAACAGATGAGAGGGGGGAGCAGAAGGGAAGAGGTGGGCTTAACACAGCCCGGGGTATTGACAAGTTATAGTGCGTGGAGCAGGTGATGGAGCAGGAGGGGTTCATGGGCGCGGTGGTTCAGGCTGGAGTCTGGACTGGGCTGAACGCTTCTCACACGTGACTGTCCTGAGTGGACGTGTGCCGTGCATGCATGTATTGTGTGTTGGTGGTGCACACAGGGGATAGAATTGTGCCCATAGTCTCTTACATTAATGTTAAACTGATGAGACTCCACTGACTTCTGTGGTGTTACATCCATGGGTTGATTGGGCCATCTGGAAACCGGGACACTTCCCGTTGGGCAGCTGGGCTGATGGGCTGGTCTGAAGCTATAACTCCCGTAAAGCAGGTGCCTCACTATGCAGCTTTAATTGCCTGCATTGATCCCTCCCGGCCTGCAGGGGCTGCTTCTGACTCCACCATGAAGCTTCCAGCCTGTCCAGGCCAGCCCAAATCTACCCAGGGAGCCACTGTGAGTGCTTGGAAATCCTGTGCACGCTGTAGGCTAGCCCCCCATCAGCTCCATGGATCTGCCCCACTTGGAACCCTTCCTCATGCTGGCTTGCCCCACCCCAGCCACATTCCCACCCTCTGCCCTCCAGTTCCTCAGTATCCACCCCTCTCCCAGTCCCTCATTACCCCCTTCCCCAGCACCCCCACCCTCTGTGCTGCATGACCACCTTTCCCCTCAACACACCTCTCCCAGTCCCTCAGCACCCCCTTCCCCAGCACTCTCAACCACTGCACTCCATGATAGAAGCTGGGGACTGGGGTATTTAAGAGGTCACTCAGGATGGGAAAAGTAAAGAAGGGTCCAGATCATGAATCTTTACCATGGATCTGTCCCCTCTTCTTGTGCACAGGCCCTCATTTCTGCTTCCTTCCCCTGAGCCCAATCTTTCAGCACTTGTGGACAGGAACTGGATGCAAGGTCCAAATAAAAGCTATTCACAGGCCACACATTAGTGACACACACAGTTGAGGGCCTACAGTCTGGACTCTGGTTAGCCAAACGTCTGGGATGAAAACAGGGAAAGAAAACCACTGTTTGGGGCCTGCCCCTCCCCCCACACTCAAATTGTGGGAGCTAAACTCACTAAGGTGAAGCTATGAACAGCAACAAAAGGTTCGGATGGTCCAATATTGACCATTACCAATTAACTTTTAAATTGTTATATCTTTAGATCGTGGTCATGGATCTGCTTGGGCCACTTTCAGAATATTGTCCAGGGCTGTTTTGAGTTCCCAATCTGCCCCTGGTTACACCTGTGTAATTGCTTCCACATCAGGTCCCAATGTGGCCTCTAAATTCAGCTGGGAGCACCCTCTTGCAGGTACCATGTGCCCATCAAGTTTATACAACAAGGACAGACATGCAGAGGTGCATTCTCAGTGGCTGCCCCACAATTAGGTAACTCCCTTCCTTTGGAAGTTCATCTGAGCCTGGACCTGTTCATCTTCCAAAGGCAATGTAAGACCTTCTTTTTTGGCCAGGCATTTGACAGATGGGGGTATGGTTGGGGTATTGGGAATTAGGAGATTTTTATCTTGTTCTTGTTTTATTGGGTTATTTTAATAGTTGGATTTATTTTAGGTATGGCTATGGATGTTTTATGTGTTCTAATCCGATCTGAGCATTGAGGAAATGAGTGGGGTAGAAGTGCAAACTTATAAATAAATATATGGCAGTAGTCAGCAAAGTCAGCATCTTCCTCCCATCCTGGTGATGGGGCAGCATGAGCTACCCCACCTCCTTCCTCACATCAAACCTGTGACTCCCAGGAAGTCTGGAGGGCTTGGGCAGCAGCAACAGAAGCACAGGGTATTAGGGATGGGCAAATGCAGTTCAGAAGTTCGGAGTTCAGACCGAACTCGACCAGTTCGGTCGATCAAACCGAACTTCCGAACCAAACTCGATTTTCGAACCGAACTGAACCGAATTTCCGAACTCGGTTCTGTTCGCCCATCCTATAAGATAATATTCCATTTTGTTCAATACGGTTTGAATTTCCGAACTCTGTTCGGAAGTTCGGAGTTCGAACCGAACTTAAATAGTTGGGTCGACCGAACCGAATTTCTGAACCGAACTCGATTTTCGAACTGAACCGAACCGAACCAAATTTCTGAACTCGGTTCTGTTCACCCATCCCTACAGGGTATGATTCCTCTGCTCCAACAATCCCCATCACGCTCCACCAACTGAAACGGCATCTTGGTTTCTCTTGCTCCTGAGGAGGATGCATGGACATGCCCCTAGGCAGCCGCAGTACAGGTGCCCAAAGTCTGCATGACTCCCAAACCAACATCTTCCCACCTTTGGAATATGGGATGATCAATCCAATGTTAAGTGAAGAAAATGGAAATACACACATTGATGTTAGTGAGTTTTTTGTCTGACTCATATACACAGCAAGGCACACTCTCCTGTTGTATTGCAAAAGGGGTACCAACATTTTAATAAGAGTTTACTAATTCCTGATGATAGAAGCCATTAGCCAGACAGGATCAGGGAACATGACGGGAGCTGGGGGAAAACAACATGGAATGGATCCCCCAATGGACCTGGTAGATACTTCTCCCAAGCCACCGTGATTGGCCACTGTCGAAGACAGTATGATGGGCTAGATGGACCATTGGTCTGACCCAGTATGGCACTTCTTATATTCTTATGTTCTTATCTGTCCCACTGTGTCATGACTTGGGGCATTTTTACAAGCACCTTAAAGTGCTAGTCTTTCAATCGTCTGGGTTTACAAGTCCACAAGTAAGTTCCGGATGCATTCTTCACATACACACTGCCCTGAGGAAGTTCCTGGATGCATTCTTCACACAAATACCACCCTGAGGCAGCCTAAAGTAGCCGCAGCTGTAGACGTGAGGGGCTGCCATGGAAACCAAATGACCACAGCTGTCTGGAGCAAAGCAGTTTATCAGGAGAACATTTTACACACAAAAGTTCTGGAAAAAGTTCTATGTAGAAGTTCAAAGAGTCAGATGTTTAAGAACTGGGCAAGTGAGTGATTTAGACACACAGAAAGTTCAAGATGTAACAGGAAGCATACAGGAGAAATGTGTGTGTAAAAGGACCCTTGGTGACCACAGATCTATAATTTAGGTCCTCACACCTCCCAGATGGGGCTATTATCAGAAAGACACTTAGGAAGTTCAGAGTACTGGAGCTCAGGAGCAGATGAAGACCCACTGTATCAAGGAGGGACCCAGGATCCTGATTGGCCAGCAGGACCCTGCCTTTGAATTGACATGGGGTGCTATATATACTTCCTGGGTCAAGATCAATCTTCAGTTGTGAACTTCCTGACAGTAATCAGTCTGTCAGCACACAGTCTGTCAGCACCCTTGCCCTCCTGTGTGCCTTCCTGAGTGGATTCTCCAGCCACAATCCCATGTTACTGATCTGACTCTGCTCTTGACTTACCTCCTAGACCTGACACCTGACAATTACTGCCCTCCCCGGTTATATAAACATATGCTTTGTTCTGTGACCTAAACATGAAACAAATACCCCCCAAAAGGGTTATATCCATCCATCAAAATTGTGGTACTCAACTGGCCCCAGTAATATCAACTACTAATCAGTACCCAAGTAGTGCTTGTCAGGCTACCCAATGTACCACTTTTCTGGTTTTCATCCTGATTTCCTGATGTCCAGCTCCAGTTTTCTGTTTTCTGGTACCAATTCTTTTACTTTCTGTCCCAATTCCTATAAACCGATAACTCAGTAATGGTAATACCTGGTATTTTTGGATAATGAGGTTCTCAATTGGTATTCTAGTAGTCTGGCACCTGACATACTCAGAATTGCAGTTATTACTCAGAGGTAGAAAATGAGCTACCCATTTCAGCTCTCCTCCAACCCATCTCTAGCATAACCCTCTAGACATGATACTTGAAGTCATGGACACACAGTGATTTACCCACAAGCTGGACAAAAAATGCAAGCCTTTCATCATTACCACCTCAAGGCTGGGGTCTTGACACACACTGGGGCAGTTGAAGAAGGAAGCAGCTCTGGTTTTAAGAAGAACCCTGATATTCATGTCAGAAAGAGCCGCAGGCGCTGATTTTCTTTACAAGCGATAGTTCTGGCAACATGTTGACCAGAAGTGGGCCTGTGGAAACAACTAAAAGCATTCCGAGCAACAGAACTAGAACAAAGGCCATTTTAACACAGGCATAGCTGGGGGGGAAGGGTGGGGGCAGGTCTGTGGGCACTGTGTGGAGAGCCCACACATGTCCAGTGAGGGGGTGAGGATAAAACGGGCCAGAGATGGGACTGTGATGGGTATGCACCCCTAGCCACACATGGTTCTGCCTGCCCCCCCACAGAGCATCCAAATTTTCCACCAATGTTCCATGTGTGGGCATGAGTGAGCTGTGCCTGGGTTAGGGAGCGTGCATCTGCCCACACTGTCTTCAGCAGGAGTCTGGATGCATGGGGGATGGGTGGACCTGAATTACTGCATCTCATTTAAAAACAGTCAGTGTCCTTTTCACTATCTTCTGAGCATGGGAACACTACAAGAATATATATATATATATATATATAGTCACAAAACATATTGCACAAATATTTTAACTGCCAAAACTGTCTTCTGAATGTTGCAATAAATCTGAACTGTATAATTAAATTACAATTATAATTCAATAATAAGAGGTTAGTCTAAGCAAAAACAAAACATGTTGTGGATCAGGTTCCAAAAGCAGAATTTGTGAGGCAGCCACTAGAATATGTATGCTATTGATTTGTGCACTTGAGGGCCGGTAGGATAAATCCTTCACGGTAACATTTTAAATGAGTCCTATATCAGCCCAGCTTGTCGATATTCTAGCAGGGTGACATTTGTACTTTTCGTTTTTGGCTTCATCTCAAGACGGTCGCTTGCTGACTTAATATTTCACATTTNCTCTGTTTGTTTCTATTTGTATTTCTCTCAGGTTTTGAATGTCAGCATTTACAAAGACCTTTTTTTTGCTGATGTTGTTCAAAATAATTTAATGCCAGAAGACTAATCTGTCTAGAATTTTTCTTATGTCTGGGTATATTAATTTCTGCTTATGTAAGGGGATGAAATATATTGTGAAAGGAAATAATAGTTTAGAATAAGACAGCGCATGGTGAATTTTGATCCAGTTTTTGCTATCGATTGCTAGCACCAATTATAGAGTTAGTCCAACAATAGACAAAAGATTGCTTTGCCATTGGAAACAGGGTGAGGTTTATTTCTTCCACCTTATATCCAACCAGTGGGAGAAAAGACAACAGAGACAGTAAGAAAATGACGAGGTTCAGAGGGACAGCCAAGACTTCCCCCTGAGTTTCCAACTAGAATTGGAATGGTGCCACCTTGCAAGATAGTGGCTGGTGGGCAGTGGTAATGAGAAGGGAGTGGAACCCCCTTAGGGCTTAAATGAGAATAGATTTTATTCTCACAAAAATCTTGCAGCAATTGAGAATAAAGATCGAGATCTCACAGACATCTTGATCCTGATTCAGATTCCCACGAGATTTCTCGCTCCCCTCTCCCACACCCCGTATGCCCAGGTTGGTCTCCCAGTCTGGAGAAATTTTAGGAGGGAGGGAGGAGAAACCACACTGTTTCCTCCTCAGCTTTCTTACGTTGTCTGGGGCTAGTAACTGTCTCATCAGGAAAGCTTCTAGAAGTTCAATTTTCAGGAATGGGAAGGGGAAGAGAAGGAGGGAGGGGAAAGACTCATCTGATAACTTAGCATTCTATTGGTTAGCAGGAGTCAGAGAACCCAATAGAATGCTGAAAAGCTGTGCTGATCCTGCCTCTTCCCTTCAGCTCCCCCCTTCCCATCTGGGAACATTGACGAGTACTGTAATTGATTTGCACGTGTTCACCCATGTGATTACCTTGTCTGGGACTGGAAACAGATGAGAGGGGGGAGCAGAAGGGAAGAGGTGGGCTTAACACAGCCCGGGGTATTGACAAGTTATAGTGCGTGGAGCAGGTGATGGAGCAGGAGGGGTTCATGGGCGCGGTGGTTCAGGCTGGAGTCTGGACTGGGCTGAACGCTTCTCACACGTGACTGTCCTGAGTGGACGTGTGCCGTGCATGCATGTATTGTGTGTTGGTGGTGCACACAGGGGATAGAATTGTGCCCATAGTCTCTTACATTAATGTTAAACTGATGAGACTCCACTGACTTCTGTGGTGTTACATCCATGGGTTGATTGGGCCATCTGGAAACCGGGACACTTCCCGTTGGGCAGCTGGGCTGATGGGCTGGTCTGAAGCTATAACTCCCGTAAAGCAGGTGCCTCACTATGCAGCTTTAATTGCCTGCATTGATCCCTCCCGGCCTGCAGGGGCTGCTTCTGACTCCACCATGAAGCTTCCAGCCTGTCCAGGCCAGCCCAAATCTACCCAGGGAGCCACTGTGAGTGCTTGGAAATCCTGTGCACGCTGTAGGCTAGCCCCCCATCAGCTCCATGGATCTGCCCCACTTGGAACCCTTCCTCATGCTGGCTTGCCCCACCCCAGCCACATTCCCACCCTCTGCCCTCCAGTTCCTCAGTATCCACCCCTCTCCCAGTCCCTCATTACCCCCTTCCCCAGCACCCCCACCCTCTGTGCTGCATGACCACCTTTCCCCTCAACACACCTCTCCCAGTCCCTCAGCACCCCCTTCCCCAGCACTCTCAACCACTGCACTCCATGATAGAAGCTGGGGACTGGGGTATTTAAGAGGTCACTCAGGATGGGAAAAGTAAAGAAGGGTCCAGATCATGAATCTTTACCATGGATCTGTCCCCTCTTCTTGTGCACAGGCCCTCATTTCTGCTTCCTTCCCCTGAGCCCAATCTTTCAGCACTTGTGGACAGGAACTGGATGCAAGGTCCAAA
>QEPC01001581.1:689526-741699 GCA_003113815.1 Sphenodon punctatus
GAGAGAGAGAGAGATATTGACTGATGGTCACTGGTGGTCAGTAGGAGGAGGTGGGAAGAGGTGGGATGGAACAAGTGTTAAATACCAACATTGATATTTAAATTGTCCTGAAGACACTTCAAAATGATCAACCCACTGAGATGAATGAGAACAGATCATATGCTTCAAAAATGGAGAAGATAATCCTCCACCATTAAAGGGAACGGGAGTTTTGCCATTGAGGTCAATGTCTGGAGATTTTGCACCCTGAGACATCACCACCTCAACCAAATCTCACATGAATGAATTCACTATGAATAAAGAAGTGCTGTCACAGGGATGGCCAACCATTAAGAGAGAAAGGCAGAGTAGAGGCTCATATGAAGCCCCTTCATAGAACTAGGGAAAGGGCAAACAATGGCAACCCATCACATCTAAAAGATATTGGTTCCTTCACAAAACTAAGGGGTCCAGTTAAATTCCTTGGAATTTAACACTGATATAACCCCAAGCATAAATGACTTCATCCAACTTCCATTAAAGTTAATGAGAGAATTTCCATCGATTTAAAAGGGTGTTGAATTGGACTCAGAGAAGGACTATGATATAGTTGTATATTGGCAACTTCGCATTGACTATTACACACCCCAATTAATCTGTACTCAATGAAGCAACCTCATTACAAATCTGAATTTTGCTGATTGAGTTGCTGAAACGGCAT
The DNA here is from genome assembly GCA_003113815.1 of Sphenodon punctatus. Taxonomy (NCBI): domain Eukaryota; kingdom Metazoa; phylum Chordata; class Lepidosauria; order Sphenodontia; family Sphenodontidae; genus Sphenodon; species Sphenodon punctatus. The sequence continues at coordinate 690,227 of QEPC01001581.1, forward strand.
TTTATTTAATATAATTTAATGATTTTCTTCAGAGAATTATTTGGTTATTAATTATTAACCAGAACCAAATGGGTTGCCTGAGTGGTCCCAAAAAGAAAAAAAAAAGATCTAAAGCTTCCTAAAGGGAGAGAAAGAATTATCTACGGGTGTAATCGGCCTAAATGTAAGATATGCCACTTGAGAATCACACTTTTTATGCTTCTGACTAAAAGAGCTTTTAATATTAAACATACATGTGGAAAAATGCAAAGCATGAAAGTACAAGCACAAAGAAATGCCAAGCATGAGATTTCAATTATTTTTTAAGCTAAACCCACATACTTCCCACCCATATTTATTGTTTTGCAGTAGTTCCTTTATCTTTCAGCATCATTTAGAGGCAGTGTAAAGGTATAATTAATGCCTTCTACCCCTATTTTTATGCTCTGAAAAGAAATTCCACCCCATGAACTTTATCAACATGCAATCTATTTCTTTGTGACAGTGTCATTTGGTATGCCGAGAGGTAGTGAGCTCGTAAGAGCAAATGAGATTATATTAGTGTCATTACTAATTGAGCTCCAAAGTCATTGTTCATTAACACAGAAGGAAACATTGCGTTACAGTCAGGACTTAACTTTTCTATTATAAATTATAACATTTAGTGGCACCTATGACACCAAAATTGCTACATAATGGGAAAAAATATATATAGTATTTTTATCTAGTATAGTTACATCTCTTGTTTAAAATATATTAGTTGTGAGTGATGACAGTTTTACTGAAGAACAATTCTCTATTACAAAGTGATCAGTTAAATACGACTGGCTTAGTAATATGGATGGGATAACAGTAGGGCTGTTCTGAATATACAAAAAAAATAAACATATTTGTGAGTATTTCTGAGGTTCTGAGGACTGTTCCTGAGTGTTCGGGGCAATCCTCATAACCTTGGCGTATACTCGGGATGTGGAGCGGCAGGGGGCAGGAAGGGGGACAGAGGGCAGCTTGGTCAGCAATGTGGGTTGGGGGGGTCAGGGAATAGGGCAATGGAGAGCAGGGAAGGGGGTGCATGGAGGGCAGCAACGGGTGGAGAAGGAGTAAGTGCCACTTACTTAAAAGTGGTGTGGGAGCCAGGTGCACTGCTGTCTGGACTCTGTCTCAGTCCGCGGGAGCCAGTCACGCTGCTCTGGACGCTGCCTCCTTTGAATGAAATAAAGGTCTCTGGGAACATCTGGAAAATGTAGCTCAGCTTGCTCCCAGACAGCATTGATGTCTGGGATCAAGCTGGACTATATTCCCAACAGCATCCCAGAGAGCTTTAGGAGCATGCTCAGAGAAACCTCACTGCTTGAATGTAGCAATCTGAAATGGAGCCAGTTCCAAACCCTATGGAGTTGTCCAAGATGGCTGTTGATGATGTCTATCTGTTTGTATGTGTTTTTCAGGGTGTGGGCATTTCATTGGTCACTGGCAGACAAAAAAATCCAAATCCCTTACCATTAATGGGAAGGAGTTATGGGTCAGGTTCTCCTTACCATGGAGTGGGTCTTCTGTCTTTTTTGTGGCACCGGAAGTCGAATCCTCCCCTGTGGTCTCCACAGCGTAGATTAGGTGGCGCCGCATCCTCCCCCTGGGGCTTGACATGGTTGCAGCAATTGTGGCTTGTGTCCCCTGTACCTACCTACACTCGCCGGGTACCCCAGGCCTAGTACAATGCTCACTCACTCCATCTCCATCTTTCCAGATAATGGGCATTTTTACACATAACTTGAAAGTTCTGGAGTTTTCAAACTTCTGGGTTTACAAGTCCATAAGTAAGTTCCAGATGCATTTTTCACACACACACTGCCTTGAGGCAGCCTAAAGTAGCCGCAGCTGTAGACGTGACAGGCTGCCATGGAAACCAAGTGACCACAGCTGCCTGGAGCAAATCAGTTTATCGGGAAAACTTTTTACATATAAAAGTTCTGGGAGAAGTTCTATGCAAAAGTTCAAAGAGACGGATGTTTAAGATCTGGGTGAGAGAAAGTTCAGGATGTAACAGCAAACATCCAGGAGAAATGTGTGTGTAAAAACACCCAATATTATCTTCAGCTCAAAGGTGGGATAGGAGTTCAGAGCCCTGCGTATTCATCACAGTTGGAGCCTATACAGCCTATGTCATACAGCTGTATACAGCCTATACAGCCTATGTCAATCAGGACAGAGAACAGCTAACTCCCCACCCACACTGGCTCCAGGAATTGATTGTATCTTCAGGCCTCTGTCACAGTTGGCATATTTGCAATCTGTGAAGGAGAAGCCTTGGCATCAGTGTCCCAGTTTTAAACAGGTGTAACAGAGGGTCTGCAGGGTCACCGACACCTGTCAGGTCGATGGACCTGTCTGGGGCAATTCCCTTGGGGTTGGGTTGCTACCTCCCCCATTCCCATTTTCGAGTTTCTCTTCCCAGAGTCTTATTCATTTCTTGGCCAAACCCGCAGCCTTCTTTCTTAGGGGTCATGCTTGGGAGCTCCATCTGTAGCTCAGCAGCCACATAGTACTACATCAATCGTAGATCCTCTTCTAAGAGGGCAGGTCAATGTCTCAGCATCCTTTGCGTTCCTCAGGTGGTAAGATATGTACAAATTGATCTACCACTATCAACTCCATCACCAGTTTCCCCTTTTACTTACTTGTTTGAGCCAGCGGGAACAGTGAGCCTGTAGATTCTAGGTCATGCCCAGGGTTTGGCTCCTACAGGATGCTATTCTTCTCAATCCAAAACCTCTTCTGGTTCAAGGACATTATATGTTCTCCAGATGGTTCCAGTCAAACAGGGAGCCAGGATGACAGTCCACTGGCCCTCTGGTCACCGCACTGTTGTGGCCACCCATTCATACGTATTTAGAATGGAAATGCTTCAGGGTCATCAAAGGGGCTCATCTTATTTAGGTGAACCAGTCGGGGTAGAGAGGCTCCTTCTATGTCCCTCTCTTGCAGGCCTTTTGCTAATGCTGTCAGGGCCGGGGCAAAGAGGGACATGAGCTGGAATACCATCTGCAACTGTGCCTGCATCTGAACATTTACCAAAACTTGGATAAGTTGCTATTGGTGTTCTAGTTCTGGGCATCGAGCTGCTGCAATGGCCATTGTTACTCACCAGACTGGGCTTTCTGATTTCCCAGTAGCCATTTGGCAAACATTTCAGCTTCTATGGTCTATGAGTATCATCATACCCTTAGATCAGGACAGCTGTGCCTGCATTCTCCACCACTGTGATAGCTGTGGTCTGGTAGCCCTGGAGCAACCAGATTAATTATGTCTCAATTGGCATAGGTCGGGTGGTTGTTTACTCTAGGGGAAGAAAGGCATGGGTCAGGCTGCCAGAGATCAGGAACCATTATTCTGCTGGATCAGCCTCATCCTCACCTCGACCTACCGAGGGGGAGGGGCTTCTTATTTATAAGATGGCTGTTACACAGGAGTCCCAATCCACAACTCCTTTGATTTGGGGTCTGGGACTTGCCTTGAACTTCCATTTGGTGGAGTGATGTCCTCCCAAGTTCTTCAGGATCCTGGGGATTACACTCCTCCTACATCTGCTCCCTTCTCTGGGTGTTTTCAGACGTTACGGGGCCACTTGGCCCCGTACCGAAAACAACCCATTCATTCCCCGCCGGGGTCACCCCGTCACGCCATATGGTGCAACGTGCGGCCGCACGGCCCCGCCCCCTCCACGCACCCCGCCGCCTGCCCTCCGGGGAGATGGGCGGGCGGCGGGGCCAATACGGCAGCCGTGTCAGGCCGGATGCGCCATGGCCCCGAATCCCGCCGGGGATCCCAGGCTGTGGCAACCAGCCAGATGTTACTTTTTTTTGGTCCCCGCTGGGGATCTTTTTGACCACGCTTCCCGGGACATTCGCCCGACTATCCCGGGAAGCGTGGTTCAAATTGACCCCTTCCGGGTATTGACAGTGGCGAACATCTGCCAGCCGCCAAACAGACGAGCGAGACACAGTGACCACAGGTGGGTATTCACCGTGGTTCACTATGATCTCGTAACGTCTGAAAATACCCTCTGTCTCAGGTGTCCTGTGAAAGGGGACTTTTATATTCCTGAGGCAAGCCCTTCCCCCTGCTCTGGCACCCTCTGATGATGTCACTGCTCTAGCAACCAGGTTGCCAGGCAAGCCCTCAGTCTAACCGTTCTGGCCAGTCTCTGCCCCTGGGACTCCTTCATCACAAACACATCCATATAAGTGGTTTTATCTCAGTTAAACTTAAAGCCTGATAAATCTCTAAATTGCTCAAACAGAGCTAACAGATGAGGTAAAATGAATTATCTGATTTTTTTCCCCAGTACAAGTAGGATAACATCTACATATAAACTGATTATATAAGTTTGATCAAGAATCTTAATCCCCTCAATGTGAGCTGATTGCCTAATAATTTCTGCTAGAAGTTCCAGTGCTAAGAGTGGATCTGTAGAAATTCCTGACATGTGCATCTTTCCAAACTGAATGAAGAACTAGAACCAGGGTTCCAAGTTTTCTCTTTGCAATGGAAAATCAGAGAAAAACAGACATTATGCTTTTTTCCAGAGAAAAACAGAGATTTTGCCTTTTTCCAGAGAAAAACAGATTTTGCCTTTTTCCAAAGAATTTTTCAGAAAATGGCAAAAACTTACAGGTTTTGGAGGAGGACACAGCAAGTACAGGGCAGCAAGGATGTGGAGTGGAGCTGAGTGGAAGCAACTTGAAAAGTATGTTCTGTGCAGGACCAGAGGCTCTTCATTTAGAGGGGTACCACAGACCTCCTATGGAGTCCAGGGGGAGGGGCAGGATAACTATGAATAACTATGGGACGATCAGGTCTTCTGGACCTTGAGAAGAGGGGACAGGAGGTGGGCCTAGTTAGGGTCATAGTAGCCAGCCTCTATATGGTCCCTCTTTCTGGTTGACAGGATGGTCTGGACCAGGCTGGGAGGAGGAAGCAGTGAGCGAGGGGCAGTGGAGAGGAAGCAACCTAAAGGCATGTGCTGTGGGGAGGATGGGGTTTGCATTTGGAGGGGTGCCACAGACCTCACATTTGGAGTGGGGGACTGTTGGTGGGGCAGGTAGCTGCAATATTGCATTAAAATGAAAATCTTATAATAAAATGTGGTGGTCGAATTAATACCTAACAATGTAACCCTTGTGCCAATGGTGTCTGTCTATCTATCTATCTATCTATCTATCTATCTATCTATCATCTAACATTTTATTGTAATATTTTCATTGTATGCAATTTTGCAGCTACCTGTCCCACCAACAGTTCCCTTCCGAGGGGGTCTGTTGGTGGGACAGGTAGCTGCAAAATTGCATACAATGAAAATATTACAATAAAAATGTGATGGCCCTTTACTTGACTGGAAACACTCTTATTATCTTACTACAATATTTACCTTAATCACAGAAAAACCAAGATTTTTGGTTTTTTTAATCAGAGAATTTATGTTGTTTATTTAATCAGAGAATTTCTAATTTTTTGTCGCAGAAAACTAGGAACCCTGGTAATGACATGTCATTAGTGGATACTGCTGTGAGATGAGAACTATATAAAATTGATATCCTTTGTGAATTTCTCACCAAAACCAATTTTTTATCAAATTAATTCTGTCCTGTCAAATGCTTTTTCATTATTTAGTTGAAACTTGTAGCAAGTGCAACTTGTGTGTACCATTTGAGACTAACCTAGTCTTTTTGAAATCTATTTGATCAACATGTATCATAAGTGAAATCAACTTACTAAGTCTTAGAGCTGATAATTTTGTAAGACTCTTGTAATCAACATTCAATAGAGATTGGGCGATAGTCTTCACATGAAATCCCAACTTTCACTTTAATAGTAAAATAATTAAAGCTGTTTTTGCCTCTCTGGACAAATTTCTCTTTTGAAATGTTTAATTGCACATATCTAATAAAAATGGTGAGAGACATTTTAGGGAGAAAAAAATAAAATTCGGACAGAAAACCATCAGGTGGTAGAATTTCCTTTTTATTTAATGAACGTACCACCTCCACAGTTTCCTGTAATGTGGTTTTCTTTTCCAGTTCAACTTCTTGTGAAGGAAGATTAATTTTTTTCATGAACTAACCAAATTTTTTCATCTCAAAATTGACATCTGTTTTATATTTTTTAGAATATTTTTTTAAAAATTTTTTTTAAATAAAAATTATATATTTTTTTAAAAAAATGTTATTTACCTCCTGTGGCTCTAAAATTGTTTTCCCATTAGAGGTAAGCATTGAGGAGATATACTTACTTGCTACCTCTCTTTTAAGTCCTCTGGTCAATAACTTTCCTGTCACTCGTGTTGTTTCACTCTGTTGGTTTGAAACTCAATCTAATGTGAATGATGTTAATTAAAGTTGTATTTTGCCTTTGTACAGGATCTAAATATATTATCATCCTGTGGGTCTAGATTATGTACCCTTTCTTGATCTGAAATTTCCTACTCTAACAGAAGTAATATTTAGATCCCTCTTTTTTCCATTCTCTAGCAAATCTTGGTTGTTTTTACATGGGCCCCACAGGATGGGGGTCTGTGTTCACTCAGTGCATGCATGGTGGTTGGGGGGAGGATTTAAATGGGAACACATGCATCCGCACACCCCGCACCCATGAACACACACAGAGCAATCTCATTTTTTGCCAGTTGCTCCTTCCGTGTTCATAGGTGAGGGGTTAGTGGGGATGCATGTTCGGTGGGAGCGTGCACACACACCCACTCACTGCACGTGCACCCGACATGTGTTTCACACAGGAATCATCCACCCATGAAGAACCAGATTTCTGGGTGTTCATGAGTGGGTGGATCTCGCATAAAAAGGCCTTTACACTTTGTACCCATGAGGTAGCTTTGAAAGCTTCCCAAACGGTTACAGCAGATGACAATGAAGACCCATTATCTTCTATAAAGTATGAGATTGGTTTCTCATTTGCCCACAGAATTTCGAATCTTTTAAGCAATGAAGTATTAAATTTCCAACTTCCACTTTTTAATATAATGATTTAAATCAATTGCTATTTTAATGGTAGCATGGTCAGAAATGAGGATGCTTTGTATATCTGCAGCTTAATTTGCAGGACGGTCTTGGACTGGGTGCGTTCATTCCTGGATGGGAGAACTCACCGGGGGGGTGGTGGTCTTGAGGGAGTGTACGTCTTCCCCCTGGGACCTCGTGTGTGGAGTCCCGCAGGGTGCCATTCTGTCCCCCTTCTTGTTTAACATCTATAGGCAGCCATTAGGGGAGATCATGAGAGGGTTTCAGGGCATGCAGTGTCATCAGTATGCTAATGACACTCAGCTCTACCCCTCTTTTTCCATCGACCCAGGCCATGCAGTCTTTTTATTTTCCCAATGCCTGTTGACTGTGGGGTCTTGGATGAGGTTGAGTCATCTGCAGCTGAGTCCTGACAAGATGGATTTGATGTCGATGGGTGAGGGCCTAGGAGTGGTTGAATCTCCTCTTGTGTGTGTGTGTCACCCTCCTATGGTCTCACAGGTATGGAGTCTGGGTGTTCTCCTCGATTCATGGCTCAGCCTGGAATCTCAGGTTGTGGCCGTGGTGGGGAGTGCATTTCGGCAGTTACATCTTGTCCGGCAGCTTCAGCCATCTCTCTCAGACTCTGACCTCACCACTGTCATCCATGCCTTCATCACCTCAAGGCTGGATTACTGCAACATGCTCTACGTGGGACTGCCCGAGAAAATGGTCCAGAGGCTGCAGCTGGTGCAGAATGCCTCAGCCCGTCTCCTTACTGAGGCGGACCGCAGGGAACACATGACACCTGTGCCCCGGACTCTGCACTGGCTGCCTATAAAGCATGGGGATATGTTCAAGGTGCTGGTTTTGAACTTTAAAGCCCTTCATGGCCTGGGCCCTGCCTAGCTGCTGGATCGCCTCACTCCCCATGTGCCCGTGCAACCCCTGAGATCATCTGTGGGGCCCTTTTTGGAGGTTCCCTGGGCAAGATGGGTGGCCACTGAGTTAGATCTTTTTTGGTGACTGCCCTGTGCTGTGGAATTCACTCCTGGAGGAGGCTCGGTTGGCTCCCACACTCCTGTTGTTTCAACGTTTGTGTAAGACCTGGCTGTTCTGCCAGGCTTTTGGTGAGGGGGCAGGGAAGGGTGGGGCAGGTGGGGTTTGGGAGGGAGAGTGTGTTTTTATTACTTGTTTTCAAATTTGTAGTTATTTTAAAATGTTTTATTGTTGAATGATTATTATTTTGTTGTGCATGTTGTTCGCCTCCCTGGGCTACCTTTGGACAGGAGGGGCGGGATATAAGTTTTGAATAAATAATTTTTAAAAATGTTTTAATTAAAGACAGACATGGAAATATATTTATTATTATTATTATTATTAATATTATCATTATTATTATTAGGATAAGGATTAGGATTAGGATTAGCTGTGTACCTGGCGCTTTACAGAACAATAAGAATGATGCTGTCCCTGCCTACGGCTTACAATCTAAAAGACACGGAGGGGGGAGACAAGGAGAGGGGACATAGGGAGAGACAAGGAATAAATAGCGATCAAGTGGATTTGAAGTCTCAGGTGCACGTGCTTGTCTTGGTTGTGGTTAGGCAGGAGTCTGTGGGGAGGGCAGACATTAAAAATTGGGATGAAAGTTCTAACAGGCGTCGGGAAAGGCAGCGAGGAAGAGGTGGGTTTTGAGGAGGGATTTGAAGGTGCGGAGGGAGGGGGCAAGGTGGATGTGGGTAGGGAGGGAGTTCCAGGCATGGAGGGCAGCAAGGGAGAAGGGGTAGTCCTGGAGTATGTTTGGTGACCTTGGGCATTTTTACAGACACCTTAAAGTGTTGGTCTTTCAATCTTCTGGATTTACAAGTCCACGAGTAAGTTCCGGATGCATTCTTCACACATACACTGCCTTGACGCAGTTCCTGGATGTATTCTTCACACAAACACTGCCCTAAGGCAGCCTAAAGCAGCTGCAGCTGTAGACATGAGGGGCTGCCATGGAAACCAAGTGACCACAGCTGCCTGGAGCAAAGCAGTTTACCAGGAGAACATTTTACACACAAACGTTCTGGGAGAAGTTCTGTGCAGAAGTTCAAAGAGTCAGATGTTTAAGATCTAGGTGAGTGATTTAGACACACAGAAAGTTCAGGATGTAACATCAAACATGCAGGAGAAATGTGTGTAAAAACACCCTTTGTCAGAAATAGGTGTGGTCTCTATCTTTTGGGGGTGAAGCAACCAACCCTATGAATCATAGGTCTTGTTTTCAGTTTTCTGAGATCCTCTTTTAACATTAACCGATTTATACAGCACCATGTCAAATACATAGATTCAGTCACCACCTAAAATAATTGGTATGCCAGACTTTGACACTTTCATTTTGGTAATATATGGCCCTTTTCACACCGACACTCTAACACTGGTAAAATTGTTGTTACATTTTCTTATACATGTTGCAGTGCTTCAGGTGTACTCTCTGGGTGCCCTGCAACATGTATAATAATGTAATATTAACAAAAATGTAATATCACCACCACTACAATTATAAATACCTCCAATAATTAATTTTCTATTGTTAAGCATACATTTTATTAGTACAAAGTTCCAAACCTCCCCTCAGAATCAATCCATTTATTAATTAATTTAAGAGCATTCTGTCTGTGAATTAATACCGCTACTTCACAAATTAAGTGAAGTGTGAAATATAGGCCCTTGGTTTTTACACAGACGAAGCTGGGTAGGAGGGGGGGTGTTTAGCCATGGTGGGTTGGAGGTGGATGGGTGTCCATTTACATGGACACACCCACCCACCCTCCGGTTTTCCAGAGGGTGAGGTGGGTGGAGATGGGTATGTGGTGCGTTGAGATGGGTATGCAGTAGAGGTGTGCACCAGGGGCCCATGTCATTTTTGTTTTTGTTTTTTCATTTTTGTTATTTAAATCTGTCATTTCCGTTTTCATAAATATCAAATTGTCTTTTTCGTTTTTGTTTAGTTTTTGTTTTCCATTGGTTTCAATTGAAAACACATTTTTGGCTGTAGCCCCCCCCCCCATTATATTTGTCTGAATCTTGGAAGGCTTCTACCTCCAATGGAAGACATTATTTGTACCAAATTACAAAAAGATTGGATAAAGGAATCCAATTTCATAAGCAGTTGAATTATATTATTTTGCAAAAATCTTCATATACATTCTTAACTGTAACTTCTTTGCCTCAAATTTAATGAAGATTAAACTTGACAAGTTTATATCCCTTCCTATATTTACTATCTCTGAAAACTTTCAGAAGGATTGGATAAAGTAAGTAAATAAATTTATTGTTTCAGCAAAAGCTACAACAATTTACCAAACACATATACAACAACCCCACCCCCCCAAACCCGGTTAAAAAGTTTTGCATCAAAGCAGATTATCAGATTATCATATACAATAAAACTCAAAAAGACAATCAGATTTTTAGTTTTTTGGATCGCCCAAAACAAGAGACCTTTTTGGGGGGAAGTACATGGTCGCAAAACCTCACCACATAATTAAAAACCTCACAGATCCGGTCACACGGAAATTTCAGCAAAAGGTCTCCTAACGGCAATTCAGTGAATTTCAAAAACAAGTTGCACCCAAAAAGCTTGCGGGCTCCAGCATACAGCAGGCAACTAAAAAATATATGATCCCTGTCTTCAACGGCCCGGCTATTGCAACTCTGGCAAAAACGTAAATCTCTGGGGGTACCATTATATCTTCCCTCTAGCATAGCAGAGGGGAAGACATTTAAACAGAATAAAGTGAAAGCCTTCCTGAGGTGCCAATTGTCCCATAGCAGTAAATAGTTTGATTGACCTGGTATTGGCTTAATTTGATGGTAACTGCTAGAGATCATTTGCATATGAATGGCGCTATCTTCAACTTGGATTTCCTGATCCTTAATTCTCCTCGAAATCAGTGATATTGCCACCTTGGGGCCCATAGGGTACAAAGACTCTTTGGAGAAGCCCAAATTTTGAACTTCTTTTTCAACCAACTGAGCACATGGGTTAAATAATTCTGTCCCTCAGGCCATCCTAAGGAGGGAATTCCCTCTTGGGGGAAACAGTACTGATCTTATCCAAAATTTGATTACACACTGAAGTGGCAGCGACCAAATAGTTGAAGTCCTTGTTTCTGCTCTTAGGAGACCCTGAGGAGTCCCGCTGGGGACGCTGAGGATTTCCCTAAGAAAAGTATTTTGTATACTCTATTTTATTCAAGTATTGCAAACCCCAAACTGGGAATGCATATAACAATTGGGTCACTGCCTTAGCTTGGAACAAACGAAGGGCGGGGCCTACTAACCTTCCACCATGGGAGAAAAAATGAGCCTGGATCATGTTTGAGGTTTTCCTCATAAGACCCATGGCAGCCTCAAAGTGGTGAATCCAGGTTGCTTTGCTGCAAAGAGTACCCCCAAGTATTTGAATTTCTGGACCTGTTCGACCTCCTGCGACCCCATAAACCAGCGGTGGATTTTCCTGCCCTTGGTAACTACCAGGACCATAGTCTTTGAATAATTTACACTTAGTTTCTCTTTCTGTCAGTTGTGGTGAAATCTTTCCATACCTCTACGCAAACCAACTTGGGTACGGGATATCAGCACTGAGTCGTCTGCATAAAGGAGGATATGAATGGGCCTATCCCCCAATCAGGGAGGATGGAGCCCATCCACTTCCATAAATTTGATGACATTGTTTAGATAGAAGTTGAAAAGGGCCAGGGCCAAAATACAGCCCTGGCATACACCACGAGCTATGCGGATTTCATTATTGAGATGTTGCCTCCTATTGTATCTGATCTGCAAGGTATTATTAGAATGTCATCTTATCAATAGATATAACAGCCTGGGATTGACTGAGGTATTACTTAGCTTGTACCACAATCTTTCTCTGTCAATCACATCAAAGGCTGAGGTTCAATCTATGAAACATAGACAAAGCATGGAGTTAGTCTGGTATTGAGCATACTTAGTTATCAATTGGTTCAATAAGAATACATGGTCAATTGTTGATTGACCTTTGCGAAAGCCTACTTGTTCTGGTTCCAAAATGTAATGTTCCTTCTGCCATTACTGGAATTGAATAAGGAGAAATTTAGCATACAACTTCCCAATTACAGATAGAATACGAATTGGTTTATAATTGCCTGGAAGTTTGGGGTCACTTTTTTTAAAAATTGGGACCACTATACTTTTATGCCAAGATTTTGGAAAATTCCCTGTCTGATTGCTATAGGTGAATAAAGGGGCTAGAATTCCTGCCCACCAGTCTGGGTTGGCACGAAGCATATCTGTTATAATATAATCGTACCCCGGTGCTTTCCCCCTCTTAAGTTGTAAAATCAAGTCCTTAATTTCAGAGCATGTCACAGGGGGTCATTCTTGGAATCTTTCCAAAGGAAGCATAGATATTACCAGGATCATGTTACTAGTGTCTGAAAAAAGGATACTATAGTGTAGCTCCCAAGCTTCTGGATGGATAACTAGTAATTTAGTGTCCTTTTTCAAAGCATATAGGCTCTTCATTAGTTTCCAGAAGGAATTGGAACCCCCCTGAATAATAACCTGTAATAATTGGTTCTAGACTCTCTTTTGGTGTTCTATTTTCTTGGAATTTAACAAAATCCTATAATTACATCTGCTATTGATTACGGCTTCTCTATTTTCCCTTGAAGGATTTGCTTTCCGTACTCTGGCCTGTCTCTGGAAATAAATTCTTAAGGTGCGACAATTTTTGTCAAACCAGTTCGAATACCCCCCTCCACACTGGTGGAGTAGTTTGGATTCACTGAGCAAAGGTTCCATGAGCTTCGTAATATGATCGAACAGGGCTAATGGATTTTCACATGAGGACTTAAGCTCATTAGCCAGGTCTTCTTTTTGCTGTGACCCTATAAGTTCAGTGAATGCCAGTTCAGAGTCCTTGGACCATTTTTTCAGCCAATAAAGTTCATCTGCTCCTCTGGTTCATCAGCAGATGGTAGGCTAACTCTATTATGTGCCGATGGGTCACGAATAACTAATACTAGCGGAAGATGGTCTGTCATGTAGTTTGGAATTACCTGCAACTCACTTACACTACCCAGCAGTGAGGTTGAGATAATTAAAAAATCAATAACGCTAGCTCCCCATAATTAATAATATGTAAAATTGCCGTCCAAGTCTCCAGAGATAAGGCCATTAAGGATTACCAAATTGAATGCCTCAGTGAGGTTTGTTACTAATGGGGCTTTGGTACTAACAAAATTGGGTGTTTTCAGACATGACGGGGCCAATTGGCCCCATCACGAAATCAATGAATTGATCCCTGCAGGGATTCCGGCCCGTGACCATAGCGGGTGAGCGCTACGGTGGCATTGCCCGTGGCAGCTGCCCGTCAGCCCAGAGGGCGGGTGGCAGGGAACGTGGAGGGGGCAGGGCCGTGCGGCCGCACGTTGCACCATACAGCCCCGCCCCCTCCCTGATTCCCCACCGGGATCCCCTGGCACGTCTGTTAGGGTGTGACGGGTCATCCTGGCCCCCGCACGGCCCTGCCCCCTCCACGTTCCCTGCCGCCCGCCCTCTGGGCAGACGGGCGGTCGCCACGGCCAATGCCATCATAGCGCTCACCCGCTATGGTCACGGGCCGGAATCCCTGCGGGGATTCCGGGCTGTGGCCGCTGTCCAGACATGACAGTGGGGGTCACCACCCTGGGGAATCGCCTTCACCACACGACGGCCTCCGGTCCCGTCGATTCTTCCGCTCGCATGCTGAATGTGATTCCCAGCCATGGTAACATCTGGGGGGGAATATCCGTTCCCCCCAACAGACGTTACGTGGTCCAAGCCACCACAGGGAATTGACTGTGGTTGACATTGACCACATAACATCTTAAAATGCCCAGTGTCACATGAGGAACTATCTAAATTGAATGGGGACATACTTGCATCCATCGAGTCCATAAGCAGGACATCCATGCCTGGATTACCGAGCCTAATATTTATGCCCCCCCCCCCAACAGAACACCAGCGAACGGGAACGTTCACAGGACCGCAGCCACATATTCCTCAAGGGTGGACCAGATTTCTAGGGATGGGAGAACACGGTTCGGAAGTTCAGAGTTCGGACCGAACTTGGTCTGTTCGGCCAACCAAACCGTACTTCCAAACTGAACTTGAATTTCAAACCGAACCGAACCAAACTGAATTTCTGAACTCCGTTCTGTTCGCCTATCTCTAGTGGCAACAAACACACACAAAAAACTGGTTTGGAATGGCCGAACTTAGTTTGGAAGTTTGGAATTTGACCAAACTCGGTGTGTTCGGTCGACCAAACCGAACTTCCAAACCAAACTCGAATTTCAAACCGAATTGAACTGAACCGAATTTCCAAACACAAATTTCAAACCAAACCGAACCAAATCAAATTTCCGAACTCCGTGCTGTTCGCCTATCCCTACAGATTTCAGCCAAATAATAAGGTGAGGAAGATGGAGGTACATAAACATTTATAAGCAGAGTCTCAAGGCCGCTATTGAACGAACAATGTACTATCATAAAGTAGGCCTGATAGGAACTGATCAGGTGGAATTTAGTACCTAGTGAATCTTTTACTAGTATAGCTAATCCACCACTGGGCCGGCCCCTAGCCTGCAAAGCTCGCACATCTATACAAAATGAGGAAAAACCGGGGCAGCAAAAGTCTTTCACCATCCAAGTTTCTTGGAGGATTGGATAAAGGGTATCGCCTCAGGGCCACCCCCGTCCCTTATGCCAGCCTCAAAGCCCCTACCGATTGGGTTGTTCCACATCCTCCCTCCTACAGCCTCCCTCCCCCTGACATGCCAGGGGGATGATTTAATCTCACCCCATCCGCAGTGGTAAAGGGTAGGTACGCAAAAGTCCCCTACCAAGAGCGGAAGTGTTCATGCTCATTGCTTCAGGTAGAGTCTGTGGAGCACCAATTATTTAGCTGCCCCTATTATGTCCACCAGAGGGTGACTTGGTTGAACCCTCTATTGGAGGGCAGAGGACTTACCCGTTTGCAATCTCTAATGTACCTAGCCAGTCTGTCAAACCGCAGTGATATTACATCCCTGGCAACATTTCTTATTCTAATAGCTAAGAGGAGAGAGAGGATTAGATCCCAACTAAAAGTAATGCAGTCAGTAAAGAGTTGGGAGCTGGGCTTAAAACCAGCCTAGTGATAAGATGGGTCAGCTGGTAGCCACTTTAATAAATAAAATCTATCCTCTTAAAAGTGAGCATTAAACTGATTTTACATGTTATTACTTAAGTACCCTATTCACTGTTGGTTTTTTTTGGTATGGTACTTAGATTGCTGTTGTTGTTGGGTTCTTCCTAACATTTGTATGTTTTTGTTCTTATGAAGGCCATGGCGAATGCCCGAGCCAATAAAGTATTACTTACTTTTGTCTAACCTGTTGGTGACCTCACACCAGCAGTAAGACTGGAGCTCCCACTGTTACAAGGGGATATGCAGGGGTATCTGACCCCATCAGGGTACATCTCATGTAGTTCACCTGTGCAAAAATCTGGAGAGGTGAATATATAGATATTTTCACCCTGCTGTTCTGCAACCCCATTCCAGACCCCAACGCTAGGGCAGACTCCTGGGAGGTAGAAGGAGCGAAGAGGAGGAAGATTGATCACAAATGGATCAACTTGGGGTACTTTCAGACGATACGGGGCCCTTTGGCCCCGTACCGGCACCACCGGCTTCGTTCCCCGCCGGGGTCACCCCTTCACGGCCCAACAGACGTGCCGGGGGGATCCCGGCGGGGAAAGTGGGAGGGGCCGGGGCCGCGCGGCGCAACGTGCGGCCGCACGGCCCCGCCCCCTCCACGCACCCCGCCGCCCGCCCTCCGAGGAGACGGGCGGGCGGCGGGGCCAATGCGGCCGCCGCGTCTGGCCGATCGTGCCACGGCCCGGGATCCCGCCGGGGATCCCGGGCCGTGGCACGCGGCCAGACGTTACTTTTTGTTGGCCACGGCCCGGGGTCCGTTTGACCACGCTTCCCGGGACCTTCCCCCGGCTAGCCCGGGAAGCGTGGTTCAAATTGACCCCATGTGCCGATTGAGCGTGGCCAACATCTGGCGGCCGCCAAACAGACGTACGGGACACGGTGACCCCAGGTGGGTATTCACCGTGGTTCACCGTGTCAACGTCACGTCTGAAATCACCCTTGGAATCCACTTTTATTGTTTATGCTGGGGTAGTGATACAAGCAAATCCCTCAAGGGCCATGGCACTGTGAAAATATTTTGACGTAGTGCACAGGGCCTATCTGTTTGGGGAGGCATTTGGTTGGTTGCGCTATGACAAAGCATTTAATCAGCAAGCCACCATTACCCCAGAGATCCAATGGAAAGTGCATGCACATAACCTCAGGTTAAAGTGCATGTAGGAAAGGGAAATGTCCAAGTCAGAGAGTGGGCATGTGCTTGACAGAGGAAATGTCCACCACCATCCCCAGAAGGCGAGTCCCATGAGTCAGAAGTGAAGGGTCTCCAGAATTTGACATATTGGGACTTTAATGATTGATGATGGGCGCTACTTCCACATGCACTGCAGTTTTTAGAATATCTTTCTGCACCGTGGAGGGACCAACCTAAATTCCAACTGCCCAAAAAAGAAGGGCTATTCCAGAAGGGTAGGCACTACTACTACTACTACTACTACAAGACATTTCTATACTAATCATTTATATAGTGCTACTAGGTGCTTTAGTCACAGATTTTCAAAGATGGGTCTCTGCTCAGTGGGCTTACAATGTAAGACAGACAAGGGTGAGGGAACACAGGGAAAGGAAGTCACATACATATTCCCATTTTACAGATGGGGAACTGAGGCTGAGAGGTTGTGACTTGCCCAAGGCCATCCAGGGAGTTCATGGATAGGACTGGATTTGAACCCTGACTTCTGAGGTCCAAGTCCAAGTCCTGTACCTTATCTAAGGTAGACACCAGTTCAGTTAAGGACAGAACAGAAGGGGGGGTGGGGAGGACAGCAGCCCCTCTACCAATATGGGAAAGGGCACCACCCCAGCTAGGTGGTGTCAACCGAGTCACGAAAATAACAGTGAGATGTTGACTGTTGGTGGGTGGCATTTTTAGGAACTCCTCTGGAAGTTAATGTTAGGAATGTGCATGACCCCCCTCCAGGAGTAGCAAGGATCCACTGGGTCTTCTTCCCTTCCCTGGGGTACCCTATCCCATACAGTATCTCCAGCACAAAGGACTGGGTGAAAAGGCTGGATGAATTGACCCAAGCTGTGCAGTCTTTGGCCATAGAGATCAGGGACATTAAGGAATGGCAGGAACAAGGGGCGGTGGGGGGTGTTGAGATACCTGAAGAGGGTGCCTTTTCTGCACCCTTAGAGGAGTAGTCGTTTGGCAGCATGCTAGGAACCGAAACCCCACGAAGAGGGCCCAAACACCCCCCTATAGCCAAGTTTAGTGGGGATAAAAAACAGTTTCAAGGTTTTCTGGCCTTATGTAAATTGGTGTTTCAGCTATAGCTCCAAACTTACCGATCTGACACAACAAAAGTAGCATTTATAATTGGGCACTTAGAGGGTCTCGCACTGGACTGGGCCACTCCCCTCTTAATTGAGAATAGCCCCCTACTAAAGGATTTCAAGAAGTTCCTACAAGAGTTTCAGTTTCTTTTTGATTACCCACATAGGGTTAAGGATGCAGAAAACTCCTTGCTGACCTTAAGAGAGGGTAAGGGACCCCTACTTGATTATATTACTCACTTTCAGCATTTGCCTGTTGAACGTGACTGGCCTGACAATGTGCTCAAGGTCCTTTTTCGAAAGGGCCTTAGCAACGAGCTTAAGGACCAGCTGTTGCTTACGACCATGCCTGCTACATGGGAAGAGCTGGTCAATTTGACACGCCAGATAGAAGAGCGCCTCATAGAAAGGTGACGTGAATGACGGCAAGAAAAACCCAGACCATGGCAAGTCTGCTTCTTCATCCCTGTTGCTACCAGAATGGCGGCTCACTGGACAGACGAAATGGAACTCATGCAGATAGGGGAGTTTCAAGGACCATTACCAGCACAAGAGAAGGAGTGAAGGCATTCTGAACAGCTGTGTTTTTATTGTTGGACCTTGGCATTATGCCAGAACCTGCCCCCAACTTCCTCTTGATTGGCGGATGCAGGGAGACGACAAGAACCGGGTCGGTCAGGGGGTGTCCCGGTAAAATTCTAGTTACCCCTGCCTCCACCATCCTGGAGGTCCTGGCAATGGACAAAGGTCTTGACCACCTTCGCCTTCCTATCACAGATATCCGCCTCCTGATCCGTAGTCACCCTGGCACTTGTGGACTCAGGAGCATCCAGAAACTTCATAGACTGCATTTTCGTACACCGACAAGAGATCCCTACATGACCTAAGGTGAAGCCAGAGGCTGTACTTGCCATAGACGAATCCCCCTGAGTTCTGGACCTGTTACCTCCTGTACAATCCCTCTAAAGGGCATGATGGGGAGGCACCAAGAAACGCTACAGTTCGATGTCATTCAGACCCCGACCTTTCCTCTCATCCTTGGTATCTCCTTGTTACGGGCCCACAACTGTCGTATCGACTGGCAATCGCAGGTAATTTCATTTTGCTCACGCCTCTGTTACTCCCATAACATGTCTGTCCCTTCTCCTTCCCTTGCTCCTGTAGTTGCCAGTATGATCCAAGAACATATAGAGTCGTCTCTACCTCCAGAGTATGCAGAGTTTCAGGAAATCTTGCGAGACCAAGAGGCATTACATTTGCCTCCTCATCACAGCTATGATTGTCCTATCAACCTGATCCCCCGGGCTATGACCCCATAAGGACGGATTTATGCCCTCTCTAAACCTGCGAACACTAAAGGAATATATAGATGATAATCTGGAGAAAGGGTTCATCCGACCTTCATCATCCCCCGCAGGTGCGCCCTTATTTTTTGTTCCTAAAAAGGATGGAAGCCTGCGGCCCTGTATAGATAATAGAGGTCTGAAAGCCATCACTGTCAAAAATCGTTACCCATTGCCACTCATTCCCTAATTATTGAATAGACTACAAGGAGCTACCATCTTCACAAAACTAGACCTACGAGATGTTTACAATCTGCTCCGTATTCGAACCGGGGGTGAATGAAAGGCAGCCTTTCGCACCAGGTATGGACTATTCGAGTACCTCATTATGCCCTATGGGCTAGCCAATGCACTGGCTACATTCCAGCACTTGATAAATGATATTCTTCGGGAGATGCTGGATACCTATGTCATAGCATATTTAGCTGACATACTTATTTTTTCCCGAAACCCCGAAGAGCACGTGCAACATGTACGCACTGTTATGGCTCGTTTGCAACAGAACCACTTGTACGGCAAAATAGAAAAATGCTCATTCCATCAGCAAGTTGTTCACTTTTTGGGCTTTGTTATCTCCCCGCAGGGAATTAAGATGGACCCATCCAAGGTCCGTGCTATCAGCGACTGGTCACCCTCTTCAGCTGTTAAACCGTTGCAACGTTTCTTAGGAAGTGTCAATTATTATAGGCAATATAGCCCTAATTATGCCCATCTTACAAGCCCCCGTCACAAGACTCCTTAAAAAGGGACAGCAGTGCCAGTCAGAGGCAGGCACCTGGCATGGCAGAGGGAGGGAGGCTATAGGAGGGAGGCTGGGGAGAAACCCAAAGGACTGACAGACACATTCACTGTCCAATTGGTGCCTGCTTCCAGCTTTACAGGACCAATCGGTGGTTGTTTTGAGGTGGGCATAGGGGGCGACCCTGAGGTGGGCATAGAAGGGAAATAACTGGGACTTTGGGGACAATATCCCAGCTTATAAAATTGGGAAACTTTATCACATCTTATTGATATTTGTCAGAGATTATTCTTAAGGTGTGAGATAGAGCTCTGCCAAATTTCATGTACACTGGTTGGACTACAAAGATGTTACAGTTAGACATACATTTATAAGTTAATTGTCTATACCACCAGTACCCTTTATCCAATTCTTCTGAAAGTTGGCATAGTGAACATGGGGAGGGATATAAACTTACTAAGTTTCATCTATATTAGTTGGGATACAAAGAAGTTAGTCAAGAATGTATATGCAAATGTTTGCAAAATAACATAATTCCACTGCTTATAAAATTGGATTCCTTTATTCAATCCTTTTGAAATTTGGTACAAATAATGCCTTCAATTGAAGATACACTTTCACCAAGATTCATCCAAATATAATGAAAAACAAAAAGTTTGCAATTGAAAATATGTTTTCCATTGAAACTAATAGGAATCGAAAATGCAAACAAAATTTGGATATTTACAAAACCGAATGTTTTAAATAATGAAAATGAAAAACTAAAAAAACAAAACAAAACCAATATGGTTCTCTGGTGCACACCTCTACTGCATCCTGCCTGGTAAATGCCCAGTCACTGTCAAATAGGACTCTTTTGCATCGCCTCTGGAAGATGAGCAGTTGTGGGCTCAGATAAACCTCCAGGCTGCAGGAGTTCCAGTAGGGTAGCTCCCCAAAATACTTATATGTGAACCCTTGTTGTGCGAACTTAACAGGCAGATAGTATATGCAAGGGGGTGTACCTTTCTGACCTCAGAAGCCGAGATGGGTCATCATCATAAGCAAGGGCCTATGTTTCCTGCATTTCCCCCAATACAGAAAATATTTGTATAGCAACCTTCTAAGTATGTTATAGCTGGAGTTCATGATACAGATTAAAGATTTTTTTTCTGCTGAAAATATTGAGTCGTCATCCCTCAGAAAGTAAGGACGTGTCTTAATAGAGCTGTTATCCATAGATAATGTGATTCTGCTAATGCATTTATCATGTTTTACTATAGGTGGGAGTGATTATTTCTAGTGAAATAATAACTTGTGATACCACAACCCATCACATCTTCTGCTGACAACTCTAAAATATATGTGTAGCTACTCTAGAGCCTCTACTGAACTGGGAATTTTATCCATTAGTCTAAAAAAAATGTAATCTAATGGGCCCTTTTAAAGAAAGGCTGTTGTCTGTCCTATATTACTTTGAGTGTATTCAATTAGAATAACTTGGTAAAACTATGAGTGTTTGTTTGTCTCTCACATGCTTGACATTTTTTCTCCTCTAAACTTTACTAATCCTCTTTGAAGGTCTCCTATTGCTGCTTTTAAATCTGTTATTTTGATTTGTCCATTGACTTTTAAAATATAGGGGCACAGAATGTGTTGTCATGAGTATTAGTGCTGAAATGGAAAGCAAAAAAATTAACCATGGTTAATATCCAGTATTCTGGATAGCTTGGAGTTATTCAGTAACTATTCAGTAACAGCAGAGATTAATCACCGAACCAGAATACCAGATATTACTGTTTAGTTTGCACAGTTAATGTTTACTGCAGTATCATTTACCATATTACCATATAATAAAATGCAATGTTAAAAATCCAGTAGAAAAATCAATACAAAAGATCTGATAGTACCCAAACCGAAAAAGAACCAAAAATTGAAATTGAAATTGACCGAAACAGAAATGTTGCCCAGAGTCCCATCCCTACCATATAACCAAATAAGACCAGATAGAGGGTGAGTGTAAACAGTAATGAGGTAAATGGTAATGCATTAAATGGTAAGTGATAATTTAGTAATCTGGTTAACTGGATAACGAGTGGATAGCGGGATATCTAGCCAAATACTGTATAGTAAGAGATATTCACATCCACTCTAATGAGCATGCAAGATCTAATTTCTATTCCAGAACATAGCTGAAATGAGTACCCACAGGAACAGGTATACCCGACAAATTTTTGGTATCCATATATACCCGACAATGTTGGGTACTGATTGGAATCCAATTTCAACCCAATTTGGGTACCCAATTTTCTGGAATGCATACTTCCATTCCAAAAAGGTTGATTTCTGTTACCAATTTTTGTCTTTTGACACTGTTTTGTGGGTTTCCATCCTGGAATGTCAACTTAGATCCTGATTTTCAACTTCTGATCGTGATCTTTTGTTCCCATCCTGATTTTTTTGTTTTCTGCTCTGATATAGGTTCTCTCGGGACCTATGAGCGGAGGCAGAAGAGTGAAAAGAAGATAGAAGGGTGAATTGACCTGTTAAATATCACACTCTGCAAGCACCAGGGATTTACAGTAACTAAGCATTATAGCCAGGAGATCTGCAGATTTAACAAAGCAAGATTAAGTATGAAATCATAACATCCTTTCATTTTGAAGTCTCCTCCTCCTGTTGCCCTTGTGTCGGCTTGTGCAAGACCCTAAGCACTTATTTTCCTTCCTGACCTGAACAGCCATGCCTTCTCATCTATTCCACAAAATACACTTCTTCCAGGAAGGCTAGAACTCTTCTATATCCATCATCTACACCCATCATCCACCTACGTGCCTGCCTCGTCGCACGGAGTTCATCTTGCTGCCGAGGAGGAGGGGGTCCCTGTTGACGCTGCTGCACTGCTCTGCTCTGCTGTGATCTGTGGAGAGAGATACTTTCATGAGTGGCGGGGGCAACGCAGAAGCCGGTCGCGAGGGCTGACTTGTCCCCTCCCCGACCCGGAAGTAGCCGGGGCTCTAAAGCTCTGCGGCCAGTGGCTCCCGTCAGAATCATCCACCGACCTGCCTGCCTCGTCGTGCTGAGTTCATCTTGCTGCTGAGGAGGAGAGTGTCCCTGTTGCCGCTGCTGCTCTGCTCTGCTGTCACCTGTGGAGAGAAAGACTTTGTGAGTGCCGGGGGGCAGGAGGGAATGCAGAAGCCGGTCACGAGGGCCAGCTTGTCCCCTCCCTCACCCGGAAGTAGTCAGGGCTCTAAAACCCAGCTGCCAGCGGCTTCTGCCACAGGCTGCAAGTCGCCGGCCATGGCAGGGGTGGCAGGGGATGTTTTGCTGGGGTTGTTTTTGTTCAGGGCTAGGGAGGAAGGGTGGGGGTGTAGGAGGGGTGGTTAGAGGGAGGGGGAGGAGGGTATCCCAGTGACTGACCCTGGTGGCAACAGGGGGAGTATTGGGAGGGTTATTGGTGCGGAGGGGCGGACCCCGGTGAGAGGGGGAAGTTGGGTGGGGGGGTATGGTTCCTAATGGCCCCTGGGGGCAGCAGGATGGATGGGGGGCAGGGGGAGGTTTTAGGGGGTGGGGGTGGGAAGTTCACAGGGTGAGCATCCAGGTTTGGGGGGCCAGGATCTGGTGGACAGAGGAGAGGGTGTGGCTATAGGGGTGGTTCTTGGGTGAGGATGGTATGTCCATGGGGTTGGATGACTCACGCCCCTAGGGGACCAAGGTGCCTGAGGAAGGTGCAGGCTGCCATCCGCCCACTGGGGTGAGGGAGGAGCCGGGTCCAAGGTCCACACATGGGGGACTGTTGTTGCTAAATGCGAGGTCCGCTGTTAACAAGGCCCCAATTGTCTGGGAGATAATCTCGGATGGGGCCGTGGACCTAGCATGTATTACGGAGACCTGGCTGGACGAGCTGGCCGGTCCAACTTTGGCCGATCTTGTTCCGGCCGGGTATGTTGTGCAGCATCAGCCCCGCACGGATGGCCAGGAAGGTGGTGTAATGATTATTTTTAGAGAGGACTGGCCTTTCACGAGGCATCCAGTCTAGGAGATTGTAGGTATTAAGGCCCTTCACGTGGTGTTTGATTTGGCTGGGGGCAAGCTAGGGGTGCTGCTGGTATAGCGGGCCCCTTCCTGTCTGGCGGCATTGCCTTACCGCTCTAGCAGAGCTGGCCTCAGAGATGGTGCTGGGCTTCTCTAGGGCCTTGGTGCTGGGGGACTTCAACATTCACGCTGATGCCGGCCTTGTCGGGGCGGAGTGAGAATTCATGGCTGCCATGGCAACCATGGATTTGTCCCAGGAGGTTATCTGCCCGACCCACGTGGGGGGGGCATACCCTCGACCTGATCTTAGGTTCTGGCCTTGAGGCGGGGGGGTCCGGTCGTGGGGGAGGTTAGGGCGGTGCCCTTGTCATGGATGGACCATTATCTCCTTCAGCCCAGTCTCTCAGCGCACCCCCTCCAGAAGGGGAAGGAACCAGTTAAGATGGTCTGCCCTCGGAGACTGATGGAACCCCAGTGGTTCCAAGAGGTCCTGAGGGAGTTATCCTTGGACCTGGATGATCACTCTGTTGATGAGCTGGTCCAGCGTTGGAACAGCTTGCTGGAGGAGGCCACTGACAGGATCGCTCCGAGACGCCCTCTGCCTCGGTCTCATCACCGCAGGGCCCCTTGGTTTACTGAGGGGCTGCAGTGTATGAAGCGAGTAGGCAGGAGGCTGGAGCGACGCTGGCGTCAGACTCGATCTGACTCCGACCGACTTCTCCATAGGGCCCATTTGCGGTCCTTTGTTGAGGCTGTGAGGACAGCAAGGAAGGAATTCCTTGCTGTCCTCATAGCATCTGCGAAGTCACGCCCGGCGGAGCTGTTCCAGGTAGTGTGGAGGCTGGTCAGTCCGGCCTCCCTCCATCTGGATGGGGACTTGTCCCAGACCTGCTGTGAGGAGTTTGTCACCTACTTCGCATACAAGATCGCTCAGATTCAGAGCGACTTTGATGCTGGATTAGGGGCAGTAGGGGGAAAGTGCGAGGTGAGGGAGACCCCGTCCAGTCCAGCTTTGTGGGGGGAGTTTCAAGAAGTGATGCCGGCCGATGCGGTGGATGTCTTGGGGTCTGTGAGAGCCACCTGTTGCAAACTTGATCCATGCCTGTCCTGGCTGGTGAAAACCTCCAGGGAGAAGTTGGGAACAGTGCTGGAGGGGGTGGTGAATGCGTCCTTGCAGCAGGGGAGACTGTCACTCAGCCTCAAGGAGGCTGTGGTGCGCTCCCTGCTGAAGAAACCAACTTTGGACATGGATGCAGTCACCAGTTACTGACCAGTCTCTAACCTTCCCTTTTTAGGGAAGGTTATTGAGCAGGCGGTGGCAATCCAGTTTCCAGGTGCATCTAGATATCATCAGTTTCCTGGACCCTTTTCAATCTGGGTTCTGCCCTGGCTATGGCACTGAGACAGCATTGATGGCCTTGGTCGACGACCTCCGCTGGGAGATGGATGCAGGATGTTTGACGTTTCTCATCCTGCTAGATCTCTCGGCCACTTTTGATACTGTGGACCATGGTCTGCTTTTGAGATGGCTGCGTGACCTGGGGGGTCTGGATGGGACTGTTCTTGAATGGTTCCGTTCATTCCTCTTGAGGAGAAGGCAGCGGGTGGTGCTGGGGGAGGAGACATCTTTCCTCCTTACTTTATCATGCGGCGTTCTGCAGGGATCCAGTCTGTCTCTGTTATTATTTAATGTATATATGCAGCCCTTGGGGGAGGTCATGAGAGGGTTCAGGGTGCGATGTCACCAATATGCTGATGACACTCAGCTGTACCTCTCTTTTTCAACTGACCCAGACCCTGCTGTCTTGTTGCTATCCCAGTGTTTGGAGGCCGTGGTGGAATGGATGTGGCAGAGCAGAATGAAGCTCAACCCCAATAAGGCGGAGGTGATGTTGGTGGGGAGAGCGAGGGAGGTAGTGCCCCCCCTTATTGGGGGGGTTCGCCCTCCTATAGCTCAGTAGGTCCGGAGTCTGGGGGTGATATTGGACGCGGATCTCCGCCTGGAGCGGCAGTTGGAGGCAGTCGTGAAGGCTGCTTTCTGCCAGTTGCATCTGGTGCGGAGGCTGCGTCTGTTCGTCTCCGGCCCGGACCTGGCCTCCCTCATCCATGCCGGACAAGTGCAATGCGCTCTACGTGTGACTTCCCTTGTTCCTGGTTCGGAGGCTGCAGCTAGCGCAGAATGCGGTGGCCTGTCTCCTTTCGGGGACGGGTCATCGGGAGCACATTACACCTGTGCTCTGGACTCTGCACTGGTTGCCAATGGCGTGCCAAGCTAGGTTCAAGGTTTTGGTGTTGATTTATAAGGCCCTTCACGGTCTGGGCCCCTCGTACCTCAGGGACCGCCTTGCCCTTCATGCCCCAGAGGGGCTCCTTCAGTCTGCCGGTGGTGCCTTCCTGGAGGTCCCCCACGTTAAGTGGGGTGGTCACAATGGAGAGGGCATTCTCGGTGGCCGCGCCTTTTGAACTCCCTTCCAGAGGAACCTCGCCTGGCCCCAAGCCTGTTGACATTCCGGCGAAGTTGTAAAACCTGGCTGTTTGCCCAAGCCTTTGGGGAGGGAGGGAGGGGGGTTAGAGGGTTTTATCTCCCCTATCCTATTCATTGTTTTAATGTGTTCCCGGGCCCTGTTTTAATATCTTGAACTGTATTTTTGATGTTTTATATTGTTTTATATATATATTATATGTATGATTTTATTGTTGGAAGCCGCCCTGAGCTCTTTTTAGGAGGGGCAGGGTAAAAATCTAGAAAATAAATATAAATAAATAAAATATACCAATTGGAATCAGAAAACTGGAAAATCAGTACACAGGTAGCCCATTAAGTACTTGATGTGTTACTCTAAAATGTGGGTATTACCTGCAGGTACTAAATTAAGTACCCATTTCAGTTCTACTCCAGAGCAGTTATTCTGACCACTTCTTGGCTTGGTTCTGGTCCCTACCTACCTGCTTTCTAGCTGTTCAATCAACAGTGGTTCCCATGCTTCCTGACCTTCTCCGGTTCTGACAGCTGACACTTCATATCTGATACTCAACAGTGTAACCTATTTTTTTATTATTAGTATTAGTATTAGTATTATGTTTATATGACAGCCTTCCCAAAGGCTCAGGGTGGCTCAGAAGCAGTAAAAATATTAAGTCATATTAAAAAAATGCCCTTAAGCCTCCAACCCCCCCACAACTCTCCACCAAACCCATAAACTGCCTCTCAATGCTCCCTGCAACCATAACCCCCCAAACCACCACCCTACGCCACCTCTAACCACACCTGCCAAATGCTTTTTCAAACACAAAAGTCTTACACCATCTTCTGAAGATGCTCATGCCCAGTAGGGATGGGCAAATAGAGCCAAGTTCAGAAATTCGGTTCGACTCGGTTCAGTTCGGAAATTCGGTTCGGAAGTCCGGTTCGGTCGACCAAAGTATTCGAGTTCGGTCTGAACAGCGAACTTCCGAACAAAGTTTGGAAATTCAAACCCCATAGGAATATTATCTTGTAGGGAAGGGCGAACAGAGCTGAATTTGGAAATTCCGTTCGGTTTAGTTCGAAAATCGAGTTTGGTTCGGAAGTTCGTTTTGGTTGACTGAACTGGTCGAGTTCGGTTCGAACTCTGAACTTCTGAACCGCGTTCGCCCATCCCTAATGCCCAGATCAAATGTATCTCCAGTGGAAGGGTCTACCAACAACACCCCCCTGCAAGCCCCCATTGTACAAACAAGGCTAACAGACGGTATTCACAGAAGGATACCTACTTGAAGCCTACTTGATAAGATATATGTAAAGTACTTTGAATTCTGATTAACTAGCCTCAGCAGGGATTACAATTAGGTGATAACCAGTTTGGTTATGGAAACATAATCAGTTTATAAATAAATACAGATTATTAGAAGGAATCTCAGTGTACAGTTTAATCAGATTTCCTTGGTGCTGGTTATGATAGTGATTAACTTTCTTAATACTTTAAAATGAAGAACACGTCCTTATATTCCGACCCAGTATATGAATTTGAGGTTCCTTTGGGTGGATCACAAGGGATGATGTGCCAAAGCACGTAGGCATGTAGCATGCCTTTAGCAATCATGTCTAATGGATACTGTTGCTAAGCACCACAAAGGGATTTAAGAATCAAATGGCAAAATCTAAATCTCCCAGCCATTTGTGAATTATAAATAAAGTATAATGCATTATAATGAATAGTCATTGTAAATCCGATAGACAATAAGCAAATCTATGTAATCTCTGAAGTCTAGTGTAACCATCATTCAAACCACATTAAGTCAGTTTCATTAGTGATTGCAGAAACAGATGCCCTGTGCTTTTTAGCTAAATGCAGGTTTGTATACAATTATATCTTTTAATTTTACTTTTTAAAATCTGTAATAAACATTAATGAATTCCTGGAAAATTTTAAATAAACTAAAAATTAATAACTTGATGGGGGTTGTTGTATAATAGATATGAGTCCTTTTACAATGTAATACTTCCAAGAAAATTTATTATTATTATTATTATTATTATTATTATTATATTCTAAAAGGCACCCCCCCAAAACAGGAATCTTTTGGGGCACAGGAATAGTACCCAGTGAGACTGACTTGGTGGCATCCACAATTAAATTTTAATGTTAACACACCGGAATGGATGTAAAAAGTTTTGTTTTGTATTGTTTTGTTTTTATTTGTTTGTCTTTATTTTTTCCAGACCAACTGCTCACCTTAGACTGTTATGGTTAATAAAGTGTATGGCCTTTAAAACCCATATTTGTGTACTTGCCTCCTACTGTGATGCAGTGACAAGTTAAACACTCGGTACTTTTCATCCCTATGTGGCTGCATTTGGGAAGAGATTGAATTCCCTCCCACAAATATAATTTGCAGTGTCTATAGTGTGCTGAGCATCCCTTGGGAAAAATTGTTCTCAAGCCTAGGAAGTCATTATCATTAGTCATTATTAAGCTGCATTGGCAGAGCAAATGGGCCAGTCAGAGGACATCCCATCCCACTTTAACATCACAGGAGTGAGGAAAATCAACAAAAAAAATCCTTTCCTTTCAAATATGATGTAGATTAATGTATCTGATTGTAACTCTTCTGGTTTTCAGGGATTACCCATTCAAATCTCAAATTTCACACTGATTATCTTCTTGGGTCATTGGGAGTATCCTGATAGCTGTAGGGCTTTTTATTTATATTCATGCCAAAAATTAGCTGCAGCTTCTTCTCACTTGCCCTAGACACAAATCAAGAATGCAACTAATGAGGTGTAGAGATTCAGCTGTGTAAGCTTTTTTTAAAAAGTCAACAGAAGCTTGAGTCGACAACCACAATCCAGTTGTTCTGGATTTCTTTGTCATATCATTGTAGGGCAGAATTATTATTATTTCTTACTAAAATAAAATGCCACAGAATTAACAGATCAAATTATTCTGTTAGGATAATCTGAATAATATGAACCTATAACTCTATTGATTTTACTGGAACTATGAGTATGTGGCGATGAGACAGCGGTAGTTGCTGCCACATTTTGATCCTGCCCAGGGTAAGTGCAGGATCTGGGGTCTGGCCTGGTCACCAAACAAACGTGCCGGTGACTGGGAAAAGGGTGGGGAGAGGGCGGGGGCACCATGTTGGTATTGATCTATAAAGCCCTGCACGGTCTGGGCTCCTCATACCTCAGGGACCGCCTCACCCTCCCTGCCTCAGACCGATCCCTTCGGTCCACTATGTGTGCCTTCTTGGAGGTCCCCCAGGTGAGAAGGGCAACTACAATGGAGAGGTCATTCTTGGTGGCCGAGTCGCGACTTTAGAACTCCCACCTGGAGGAAGCCCGCCTTGCCCCAGGTCTGCTGGCGTTTCATCGAGCCTGCAAGACCTGGCTGTTTGCCTAGGCCTTCGGAGGGGAGGAGGGAAGGGTTGGGTAGCTGTGGGTATGGGGGATGTGTGAGGGGTGGATATGGGTATTGTTTTTAAATTTATTGATGAAGTGGTCTTTTTAAATATTGTTTTTATGAATTTTATCATATTGTTGTAAGTTGCCGAAGATGCCGTAGGCATGAGGGGGAAGCTAAAAAATATTTATAAATAAATAAAATATGTAAAAACATGTGGATGTGGTCTGCAGTAGGGGTGTGCATGTCATTTTCATTATTCCAATAATAATAATAATGAAAATTGTCATTTTCATTTTTGTTATTGCAATAATGAAAATGACAACCAAGAATAATGACAATGATAACGAAAATGACAACAAAGAATAAAGACAAATGATAACAAGAAACAAAAACATTAATGTCGTTATCATTGTCGTTATTATTAGTGCTGTGGCAGTTGGGTTTTGAAGGGAAAATGTGGAGAGGGGAGGAGGGAGCAAACATCTCAGAGTCTTAACAGGGTTGAACTCTTGAACTGTGACTGTGTTGGGACAGGTGAGCGACTCAGCAGTGTCTGATGGATGTAGTGCTGGCTGATAGCAGTCTCATGGCACTCTGTGAGTACAAAATGCCTGCTGCCTCCCATAACCGATCACGGGAGGTCTGGGGGAGGGCACCGCAACCCTTTTTAATGGGAGGGCCAGGTTTTTTCTCTCCATTCTGTGAGAGCTCTGCTTGTCAAGTTATGTGTACAGAACTGTGGTACTTGCACATAAAAAATCCTCCTAGTTATCATTGTATTATTTATTTATTTGTTTATTTATTTGGTATTACCACCAATACTTTTCCTTCCTCATACCCTACATGTTACCTTCTCCCTTTCCCTGCCCTAACTAATATTTAACTAAATATAAGGGAGACAGGGGAAGGGAAAAGGAAATCAATTATCTAATCAATTATCTATATAACTATTCTAATCTAATCTATATGTCATTCATATATATATTATTTATTTGGTATTACCACCAATACCTTTTCTTCCTCATACCCTACATGTTACCTTCTCCCTTTCCCTGCCCTAACTAATATTTAACTAAATATAATCTTGATTTCCTGATTATTTAGTTAAATATTAGTTGTACACAGAAATCAATACCGATACCGATATCAAAAATAAAATCTTTGTTTGAAATGATACTGATATCAATAACAATATTGATAATTAGCTTTGTTTATTTATTTGGTATTACCACCATATATATTCATATATATATATGAATGACATATAGATTAGATTAGAATAGTTATATAGATAATTGATTAGATAATTGATTTCCTTTTCCCTTCCCCTGTCTCCCTTATATTTAGTTAAATATTAGTTGTACACAGGAATCAATACCGATACCGATATCAAAAATAAAATCTTTGTTTTAAATGATACTGATATCAATAACAATATTGATAATGAGCCTGCCTTACAAGGAGCTCGCTGGCACTATCTATTTATGGCTAACAGAGGAATAAGTGCCTCTGACAAGGTCTCATATGTCGTAATAGATTCAGAGTTCATAGAATTTATTTCATCACATAAATCCAAAATGGGTTGCTGTTGAGTGAATGAAAAAAATGATTCTTTCAACTGAAGAGACTATTTTACTCAACAACTAAACTTTCACATTTTTCCATTATTAATCTTTAATTTGTTATCATAATTCAACAACAAACAATTTTTAACAGTGCATTAAGCCCCCCCCCAATAGGGCCCCCGTCACATCTGAAATCACCCAGAATCACCCAAATGATTTCCTGGAAGAATCAGACCGTCCTGTCCACAGACAAGCTAGCAGATTCTGCCAGGGAATCGGGGAGGGGGCAGGACTGCGTGGCACAATGTAGGCCGCACAGCCCCGCCCCCCCAAGCTTCTGAGGCCGGCCGCCCTTCAGGAGACAGGAGGGGCTGTGGCCAATGCGGCTACGGCGCCTGCCTGCCCGCCTCCCACGATATTGACCATGGCCCAGAATTGGCGGCGAGCATGGCCGCCGATGCCGGGCCATAGTCAGGGGCCATATGAGATGTTACCATGCTCAACCACGGTGAAATCTGCCGTGGTTAAGCATGGTAATGTCACGTCTGTTGGGGACACAAAGCCAAAGGGTATTTTCAGACATTATGAGATCACGGTGAACCACAGTGAAAACCTACATGGTGATCATGGTCCCGTAATATCTGTTGGGGGGAACGGAAGTTCCCCCCAGATGTTCACCCCCATGAATCACGGGGGGGCGTCACATTCAACATACAAATGGAGGTCCTGGACAGACAATCTCCATTTGCGTGTTGAATGTGATTCCCCCCTGTGATCAAGGGGACCGTCTCATCTTTCCCTTGACCATGGCCTAGAATCAGCGGCGATATTCCGGGCCATGCTCAATACCCCGGGGGGGGGGCGGCGGTCGCTGCGGTCGCATTGGCCATGGTGCCCGCCTGTCTCCCCAAGGGCGAGCAGCCGGAGGAGCTTGCGGAGGCGGGGCTGTGCGGCTCCATGTTGAGCCGCACAGCCCCGCCCCCCTCCCCCGATTCCGCACTGGGATCAGCCAGCACATCTGTTTGATGGCCATTTTGATCCCGGTGGCGAATCAATGGGTGATTCCTTGACAGGGCCAATACCGGACCCATCACGTCTGAAAACACCCAAAGTGATTCCCGCCGCGTGTTCACCCCCACGGGAATCACTTTGACCATGCTTTCGGAGATGGTCCCCTGACCATCCTCGAAAGTGTGGTTATTTTGATCCCCGCCGGTGGTTCACTGTGGTGAACATCTGATGGGGATCAAACAGACGTTACGGGACCATTCCCCACCACAGGGGATTGTCTGTGGTTGAGCATGATCTCATAACGTCTGAAAATACCCTTCATTCTTGGATAGCAAAGAAAATCAGAGGGTAATGGGTCCTGTCTTCCCCAAAAGATCCTCTCTAAGGATTAGAGTTGAAAGAAAAACCTGAAATGAATATCATATTTGTTGAATTTCCCCTCTTCAAACTGATCCTGATAAAGTGGCCAGTAACTAGGGGTGGGACTGCTTAGAATTTTGGATTTGTTTTTTTGGGTTTCGATTTTTTCTGAATTTTGGACTTCATTTTGGTTTTGGATTTTCATTTTTTCTTCTACTGAAGTCAATGGCCCCAATCACAAACCCCTCTGCACAGGATCCATGCAGGATCCACATAGGTTCCCAAGCAGTTTCTGCATGGCACAATGTACTCCCAGGCATGTCCACGTGGTTTGCACACACATCCAGTGCATGCAGGACATTGAGATAGGCTCCAATGAGAACAAACTACAATAATAGTAATAATAATAATAATAATAATATAAAAAATAAATTAAAATAATAAAAAGAAAAAGGAAAAAAATGAAATAAGTGGAAAAAAAGTGAAACACTGGAACTGAAAATATCTGAAATTTTTATTAATCCAAAACAGCCATTTTTGGATTATTTCAGTTCTATCCAAAACTGAAATCCCCACCCCTAGGAGCTACTATTTGCTTCTGTTTCATTTCACTTATTTGGTCTGGCTACTTTGGTTTGGCTAGTCAAGTGATTTTAGTAACTTGTCATTTCCGTCCAGTATTTTGTTATTTCATTTCAGTACCAAAAAGTACTAGAAAATTCCTAGAATAGTGTATTACCAAAATACTGAATACCTGAAACAAAGGCTGTTTTTCCATGGACGGGAGTGCGTACGGATGGCTGTGCTGCCACAGTGGGTGGAGGTGGGTGGGTGTCCTTTCTCAGGGACACACACCCATCTCCACCCACGGAGCCTCCGGGTTTTTTTGATGGCTCCATGGGTGGGGGATGGGTGGAGATGGGTGTATGTCGGGAGTGAGCATGCACATCCACCCACTGCCCGTAGTGGTCACATGGATGAACACTCATCGAACACCCATCCCTCCGTCCACCACTGTGTTGTTTCCATGGATGCCCCACATATCTAACACCTCTCACACACCCAGCAGGGGGAGGAGGCATCCATGTAAAAACGGCCAAAATGAACATATATACAAAATATGCAGAATGAAATACTTGAAATAGTGAATATATGGATATCGATTCAGCTGTAAACATTCATTCAGATATTAGCTGAATAACCCAATTATGCGAATAATACCCATCTATCAAATATCAGTTATTAATTTCAGCCCTATTACTGATGACAAACCCTTCCCAAGCCCCCAGTCCCAGGTTCTTTTAAAGCATGAGCCACCCTAAACATACCTACAAAAATGGATAAACCCATCAAATTTTCAGTACTCAACTTGACCCACCGTATTTTGGTAACTAATCGGTACCTAATGGGCTATCTGTTGGACCTGAGTTGAAGGTTACCTCAAGGGTTATCTAATACATTCTCTCTTTGGGTTAATGCAAACCCAAAGTAGCCATGACAGATGCCTGTCCAATCTGTTGTTGAAAACCTGCAAGGAAGCAGAAGTCCAGTATTTATTTTTTTGTTTCTGTCCTGATATATTGACTTGCTGTCCTGGTTTTTGATTTACTGTCCTGATCTTTGTGTTAGTGCCCCCCCCTTTTTGTTGTTGATGCTATTTTTCAATGCCATTTTACTGTTTTACCAATCAGTAAATTAGCAATGATAATTTCCAACTTTTCAGGTAATTGGGCATCCACTCAGCTCCAAGTAGCCTGTCCGGCAACCTACACAGTACCTGAAATTTAGGGTATTAACCATGGATTATGGTACCTTTTTCAGATCTACCCATGATGATATCACTGCACCAGGTTGGACATATCTGAAAGGGAGGGAATAATGCCATATATGTCATTACATTGCCCCAGCACCCTCCATCCCTTGTAAAGACCGATGGCATTATGGTGCCTTGCAAGAGCCTATCTACTTTTAGCTGGTCTGCAAACCAATCAGAATGTGTAAAGTGACCATTTCACCCAACCTGAACCTTGTAGTCCATCCAGTTGGACTTGGGTCATGCCACAGACTTCTAGGATAAAGGGAACCTCAGATGAAGAGTTGCATATGGTGTAGAGGCTGTGATTGTCCACCACTTTTCAAGGGCATATTATTCCCTCATTGGTTTCTGTCCCTCCTCCAATGTTTTCCCCTTGATCTGGTACCATGAGTAATGCAACCCATGGGATTTTGACAAACTAGAAAAGATCCAGAGGAGAGCAACAAGGATGATCAAAAGTGCTACAAGGAAAGATTAATGGAATTAAGCATGTTTCACCAAAAGAAAAGAAGATTGTGCTGATCCGATGGCCCATGAATCCTGCACCCATTTGTGTGCCAACCCGTGCAGGAACCTCATGCACCTCCATTGCCATCACACTGTGCTGCGCAGAAACCATGTGCATATGCACACGGGCGGAGGATCTGCCAGTCATTGGATCGGCCCCACTGAAGATTCATGTTGAAAGTTTTCAAATATTTAAAAAGATGCCATACAAAAGGTTGGACAATATTCTCTATTACCACTGAGGACAGGAGAAGCAAGGGGTTTAAATTATAGGAAGGCTGGTTTAGTTTAGGAAAAACCTTCTAACTGTTAGAACAGTACAGTAGTGGGAAAGAAACTGCTTAGGGAGATTGAGGAATCTTTTTCCATGGAGGTTTTCGACAACAGACTGGAGAGGCATTTGTCATTAATACTTTGGAAATTGGTTATCCTGCCTCAGGGCAGGAGGATTCATTAGATGACCCTTGAAATCACTTTCAACTTATCAATTCTATGATTCTGTAATTGGGACTGTCTTTATTAGAAATGCACCAAAGAGGCAATCTGAGTATTTGGATTGAATATCAGATTTCCAAGTACCATGACTAGATATTTTGTCAGTACTTGGGATTTTTTCCAAATATCTGGAAATTGGAATACAAAAGCACTTTAATCAAACTCACATTTAGGAAAAATACAATAGGTAAATTTCATCCTCCCTAAAAAGATGAATATCTCAAGGAAACATTGGGTGAAAACAGACATGACGCTAACCACTCTTTAACCACCCTTGGTGGTTATTTATGCATGTTGCAGGGCTGTATTGGTGCCCTATGCAGCCCTGAAACATGCATAAATGACCACCAAGTGTGGTTAGTATCATGTCTGTTTTCACCCATTGTAAAAACAGTGTTATCAGGTTGAGGGCAACATTTGCCATATCATTTCAGGTAATGGTGAGTGACCAAAAATTCAATAAATCAGCTCCAATTTTTACTGTTTTGTTTCAACAGGGAAACAAATTCTCTAATGTCCAGGGAGCAGAAAATTGCTTGCAGATTGCTTACAAATTGCCCCTTTTCCTCCCCAGCATATATCCTAACCATTAATTTGCATGCAATGGGTTATTTTTGCATTGCATGCAAATTAGAACCGGCTTTAGCCTCTTGAATGCAAATTAATGGTTCAGATACATGCTGGGGAGGAAAAGGGGCACTTTAAACCTATTTTAAGCAGTATGCAGCTCCCTGGACAATAGAGAATTTGTTTCTCTAAGGTGACCTTTGACCAAATATGGATCCATTTGAATGGATCTTTATGCATGAATACATTTTTCTTGAATGCTATATCAGTTTTGTCTCATTTTTAAACCTTAACATTCCATGATAAACAGATTAATATTAAATTACTGTATATTTAACTATGGTATGTGAATTCAGTTGCCCATATTTTCAAGTTATGCTGTGTACTCTCAAAAGAAAATTCCTATAGAGGCCTACAAAGTTATCTTGAAAGAATCTGCAACAAAGAGTGTGGGGAACTTTGGAAAACAACAAAACATAGAGGGGATCTTGACCTTTACATGAAAGCTAGATTTTACTTTAAGCCAATTACATTGCAAATCATCTCCATTCCACCCAGCATAATTTATTTTAAAATAAAATGAAAATAGGACGTTTCATCTGAGTGCATGTTGAAACAGTATAAACAAAATTTACATCAAGAGCTATTCAGAAATGCCTACGACCCGGGCATTTAGCTGTTCTAAATTCATGATGCAGTTAGCTGACTAGCAGCAACCTTATCTCACATCATTTAGGTTAACTTGGGAAATCTTTTATAAGGGCTACCTTTTATCTGCCCCATCAGTATTGCATTGACAGTTTGTTATTGCCATCTAATTCGCATTTTCTTAAACGTATGCTGTTATTCATTCCATACATAAAAAATGAGTCCTGGATATTGCCCCAATTTCCCGCTCACATATGTTAGATATAATCAGGTTACATAAAATGTGCCCTATTTAGTACATCCTATGAGAAATGAGGCCCCAAGTTTGTTTAGAATATAAAGAGAAAATGACAATAATACCTTATCAAAACTATTTCCTATGCTGACCTCCATTCTAGTGTTTCTGGCGTCTCATTTTCTTTTATTCTGCCTCATTCCCAAATTGGTTTTGTTCTTTTCCTTATGGAAAAATCACTTAGAGTTTATAGAGATAACGCTAACTA
This sequence comes from Sphenodon punctatus, assembly GCA_003113815.1. Lineage (NCBI taxonomy): Eukaryota > Metazoa > Chordata > Lepidosauria > Sphenodontia > Sphenodontidae > Sphenodon > Sphenodon punctatus. The sequence continues at coordinate 727,221 of QEPC01001581.1, forward strand.
GTAGATACATATCTCTATTGGTTTTAATATATGTAGAAAATGAAACCTCACATTCTCCCCTAGTTAGAGACAGGAACCCCTGTTCATTATACTTTCCCAATTGGCATCAATGGAGAAAAGAGTCAACACAGGTCCTGGTTATAGAACATCTAACCAACCCTCTAGAAGTTTAGATTCAAGATGTAGAGTTCTATGTGTTTGTAAAAACTGTGTGGGAAGATGATTCAAGGTTTGTGTGCATGGATCAAACTCACCCCCTTGCGTGCACATGCATATTTTCTCTGTGTATAGGACCAGAGGCAAACTCCACCAACACCCAGCAGAAGGCGAGGCTCCTGGAGCATAGACTTGAAATGAAAAATATTGGTGCATGCTACTTCTGTCAGAAACAGGGTGCATCATTTACCGAGATTTGTGTGACATAGAAACTTACCAGCTTTTCCATTGTTTTCATCATTTCCTGTTATTTTTTGCAAGTTGAACAGGACTGCTAAGGGACGGTCCCAATCTGTGTGTGTCCCCCATGCACATCTCTGGGTGTCAGGAAGATAAAAACCTACTGGCTAAACGTTAGGGAAGTGCTGGAAATTGCCAGAGAAGTGCTTTAAAACTGCCATAAAACTGTCATAAAATTCCCGGAAAGTGACAAAAAGTGATGAAATTTTTTAAATTTCTGGAAAGTAATCAAAGTTTCAAAAAAGTCTCAGGTAAATGACAAAAATGATTGGGGAAATGGCAGTAGTGTGGAATCACCAGAAACGGACAAAGTACCAACAGACATTTGCAAGCACTCCTGAAAGGTTAGAACATTTGTGTTTAGGGTCAAGAAGGTCCCGTTACAGGACCTTAAGTCTTTGCTTTGATAGTTAAATTTTGCGTGTCAGGTCGTTTCCCTGGGAAGGCCTTTTTTGCAATGCCTATATGTCTCAACAAAGGGAATTAGGGCCCCTCATCACTTTATTAATCTAGGGAGATGAGGGCTGCTTTAGAAGTATAAAAGGCTTTTCTGGAGGGTTACAATTAGGGCTGTACTGAATAGTATTTCCAAGTACTTGGGACAAATTCTGAAGTTTCAGATACTTGGTCCAGGCACTCAGCGGCACTTCAGAACTTTTCTTATGGCCCCAGAATTTGGAAGTCCAAATTCCAGACCTCAGAAATACTCGGAACTTTGGAACTTCAAAACTTGGAATCTCAGAAACTCGGAACCAGTACTCAGTGCCAAAAAAGCCTGCATTATGTGTGCCCAGCCCACCTATGCAAGGCAAGCTCCCTCCCCACACACCATTAACTAGAAAGAAGCTTGAAAGTATTCCCCCAGTGCCCTGGCTGATCATCATATCTTGGCTGAGTTCTTGAACCCGCAGCCAAAGCACTACCCAGAAAAGCAGCTGGCAAGATTGGGACAATCACTCAAGAAGACAACTCCACAAAAGTGCAACTGCATACAGTAATTTTAAAAAGGCAATAGTAGTGTACCCACAGCATGACCCACCATCAGCAGTGAGTGCACCCACTTTAAAATCATTATGCCAACCAAGCAGTGCACAGAAAATCAGGCTTGCAAGAGTGGGACTATGGCCTTTTTACATGGCTCCCACAGGGTGGGGGTCTGTGGGTGAGCCAGCGTGTGCATGGGTGGGTGATGCGTATGGGCTCACATGCACTCCCCACTGATCCCCATCCATGGAGCTACCGCTGTTTCCCCCGGTTGCTCTATGCATGGGGGTGAGTGGGGGTACGTGTTAGGTGGGAGTGCGCAAACATCCCCACTCACCAGGCACACCCGTGCTGTGTCCTTCCCATGGACCTCTCCCACTCATGAACACGTCAATTTCTGTGTGTTCATGAATGGGAGAGCCCCATGTAAAAAGGGCCATTTACTCAAGAAGAATACAATAACCCAACAAAACAGTGCAACTGCATGCAGAAATCCCACCAAAAGCCAGCCAGCCCAGCAGACCTATTATAACACACACAAGAAAGAAACTAGACATTCACACACACACCCAGGGGCACCCACTTCTTTTTTTAAAAAGCCATGGCATTGGTACTGTGGCACTGGTTACTTGAACAGCCCAGGCAACAGGAAGTGGAGCCAGGCAGAGAGATCCCTCTGGCCTGAGTGTGCCAAGAAGCAGGCAGAGCAGTAGAAGTTACTGCTAATGAACACTTTACAGTTAGGCTCTGCTGTGCCATATGTCAGCCACTGCCTTGGTAAGAAAGAGGACAACACACAACCCCACAAAACAGTGTGCAACTGCATGGAGAAATCCCACCAAAAGCCATCCAGCTCAGCAGACATAATTATTATAACACCCACAAGAAAGAAACCAGACATTCACATGTACACCCCAGGGGCACCCACTTATTTTTAAAAAAGGCATAGCATGACATGATTGGTGTAGTGCTGGTAACTTGAACAGCCCGGGCAAGGGGAGCTGATGGTGGCTCTATGGCATTCAAAGACCAACTAACAGGATAGGGGGGTTATGTTGAGATTTTCTATGTCCATGGACCCAGAGCTGCGCTCTGCTGTGGCTATGAGGGAGTATTTGTTAATCTTCCCTGATGGCCCTGAGCCACTTTTTGTCCACACTGATGGATCCCCTCTGACTAGGTACTAATTTATGGCACTTTTAAAGAATGGACTTGGGGGTTTGGGATTGCCGTTGTGGCAGTTCAGTTCCCATTCCTTTCGGATAGGTGCAGTCACTACTGCAGCAGAGGTGGAAATAGACGCACCAGGAATTTGTGCCATTGGGAGATGGAGGAATGGGGGTTTCAGGCACTATCTATACCCAGATCCTGTTTAGCAGTCATAAGTAAATGATGTTGTTGATGTTGTTTTTTCTTCCATTTGTTACATGACCTCTGGCTTCCTGTGCCCAGATTTGGATAGTTGGGCATAGTATTCTGTGTTCTGGGCCCATCTGAAGGCATGTTGGAGAGGTCTCGTGACTAACCTGTGCCTGGAGGACCACACTTATATCACATGGTTTGGTTTTAGGGGCATGAGGTGGGCTCAGATAAGTAATTGGTTGAAGCCTAAGTTAGTTGGGGCCATTCCACAGTTTCTTCTTCTCCTTTTTAAGGAAAATAATTTACCCACGGTTGCTGGGTTAGAGTTGATCTCTGGTCATCTCGACTTTGTGAGATTTTCATAGTGTTGTAAAAAGTGTTAGGTGGGTGTGGCGTCAGATGCTTCCTTGTAGAGTATGGACAAACATGTGATCCCATGTCCGTGTGAACAGGGTGAGGCACAAGGTCAAAAAGGACATTGAGTCTTGGCTGTTAGCTATGGGTGGGGCCCTAGTTCAGCATTCCAGTTTTGTTTAGCATAGGCCAGATCTGTTTTGGAAGGACGGGGTGCATCTCTATGGTTAGGGGGACGAGATTTACCTTAGGGAATTGACAGATAGTTTGGCAACACTTCTGGGTACCCAGTCCTTTTTGGGTGGTTGGTCTGCTGTTTGAAACACTGCCCACTGTGGAATTGGGAATAGTGCATTTTAATTAACGAGTGGTCCGAGACATTAGAATTCATCCCACTGAGATGTTTGTGGGCGGGGTAACTTTGTGGACCACACCCCCAAAGGGGGGCAGTATGCAGCTGTCCTATCCAGGCGGGGCGGCCTATTAGGGGCGGGGCATGCTGAACTCACTTCCCTCCTTGCTTAATGTAAGCCGGAGGTGACTAAGTAGACTGCCCACCTGCATGACCTGTTCCAGGGCAATCGTCTGCATGCTTAGTCCTGTTAGTGTTCTGGGCTGAGGGAGGAATGTTGTATTATTCCCTAGCTGAATTCTTTAGGAGCTCACCTTCTGTTTACCTACACTGTTTCTGTGTTCATTGTTTGACTGTATATCTGTTTATAAATAAAGGTGCTGCCAAACTTTATCCAACAAATTTTTTGTCTGTCTCATCATTTCACTGGTGTGGTCATAATACTGTGCTCATTGCAGGTTGCCTCCTATTCAATTTGACAACAATTGTTATACCTGTGTATATTGCAATTTTGCTGTTGATTTGACTATGCATGCCATCTTCTCTTGCCAGTGACTAGCTAATTAATTAATCTGCTTTCATGATTGGTCTTCATCCTAGCTGACTTCCTTTCTTCCCAGTGATTCTATTTTGCCTACAAATTAGCACCACCCGCTTCATTGATGAGGTTTTTTAAAAATCAAATTCACATAAACGTGCTAATGGTTCCTGGATATTTCTGAATGTGACATTTCCTATGCATTATTTTTATAAATGTTTACTTTAACAACAGGTTCAATGCCTGAAGATAAACATGGCACTTACATGACTGCATTCTTCTATCAAGATCAATTTTGTGTCTCAGCAGCAGCAGTGTAAATGCTGAACTTCCTAATCAGAACAGAATTGTTCCCAGCTTCAGAATCCAGTGGAAGAATGATTGTCCATAGGAAGTATTTCAATATGGTAGGGTATATAAATTATAATAATAATATTTATTTATTTATTTATTTATTTTAACGTTTTATACCCCGCCCCTCCTGCCACAAGCAGCCCGGGGCAACTAACATTAATCAATACAATACAATAAAACATATAAAACATATAAAAGCATCATATTAAAAAAATAAGGAGAAAGAAACCCCACCCTCACCCACCATCCACCACCCCATCCACCCTTTCCCTTCTCCCTCACCAAACCCCTGACGGAACAGCCAGATCTTGGAAAACCAGGAGGTCTGGGGCCAGACGGGTCCCCACTGGGAGGGAATTCCAAAGGCATGGTGCAGCCACTGAGAACGCCCTGTCCTGTGTGACCCCCTGGTAAACCCGAGGGACCTCCAACAAGGCGCCCCCAGATGACTGCAGGGGCTGGTCCAGAACCCGGGATGTGAGGCGGTCTCACAAAAAGGCAGGGCCCAGACCCTGTAAGGCTTTATAGGTGAAAACCAACACTTTGCATGGGGCCCGGAAGACTATTGGCAGCCAGTGCAGAGATCGGAGTACTGGTGTAATGTGCTCCCAGAGGCCCAGCCCCACCCAGAGCCGGACCGCCGCATTCTGCCCCAGCTTCAGCTTCCAAGCCATCACCATAGGTAGTCCCATGTAGAGCACGTTACAGTAGTCTAACCAAGAGGTGATAAAAGCATGTAAGATAGTGGCCAGATCCAGAACAGAAACCAGCAGCTGAAGCCGCCGCACCAGATGTAACTGGCTCCTCGCCACAGCCTCCATCTGGAAATCCAGGTGTTTCTGTGTATCAAGGAGCAACCCCAGGTTCCACACCTGGGAAGTCAGAGGGGAACAATCCCCCTCAATCGAGGGGGCCGTCACCTCCACCGACTTACCCACTAACATCACCTCTGTCTTGTCAGGATTCAGTCGCAGTCGATTAGCCCTCATCCAGTCCCCCACAGCTGCCAAACACTGGTTAAGCACCAAGACAGCCAGGCCTGGGTCAGTTGAAAATGAGAGGTACAGTTGGGTGTCATCCGTATACTGATGACACCTCACCTCGTACCCTCTGATTACCTCACCGAGTGACTTCATGTACACGTTGAACAGGAGAGGGGACAAGACAGAACCCTGCGGGACCTCACATGAAAGCTCTCGGTGAGAAGAAAAATAATCACCGAGCACCACCCACTGAGTTCTCCCAGTCAGGAATGAGCGGAACCACTCAAGAACGATCACGCCCACCCCCGCACTGTCCTGCAGGCACGTCACTAACAACTCATAGTCAATGGTGTCAAATACTGCTGACAGATCTAATAGGACCAAAAGGGTCAATCGACCCTTATCCTTTTCACAGTGCAGATCATCTGCCAAAGCCATCAATGCTGTCTCAGTGCCATGACCCAGAAGAAAATCAGACTGTGAAAGATCCAGATAACTGACGCTGTTGAGATGCCCCTGGAGCTGCTGAGCCACTACCAGTTCAATAACCTTCCCTAAAAAGGGAAGGTTAGAGACAGGCTGATAGCTGACAGGGGAGTCAACATCAAGCAATGGTTTCTTGAGCACAGGCCGCACCACTGCCTCCTTGAGGCAGTCCGGCACTCTGCCCTCCCATAGGGAGGCATTGACCACCCCAGCCAGCAATGGACCCATTGTCTCCCGGGAGCTCTTAATCAGCATGGATCTAATTCACAAGAGGTGACTCAAACAGCCCCCAGGATCCCCACCACGTCAGCGGGTGTCACCGACTGAAATTGATTCCCCAAAATCGGACAAGTCAGGGTTTCTACCACCTCTACCTCCTCCACTGTATTAATAGCGGCATCGAGGTCTTGGTGAATACGAGCAATTTTCTCTGCAAAATAATCCGCAAAAAGGTCACAGTGGTCAGATGATGACTCAACTCCAGGGTTGAGGGAGGTCAGACTGACCAGCCCCCATACAACCTGGAACAGCTCCACTGGATAGGATTTTGCGGATGGTATGACGGCTGCAAAATATTCCCTCTTTGCAGCCCTCATAGCCATGGCATAGGCTTGTAAACTACCTCTTTGTTGCAATCTGTCTGCTTCAGCCCGAGAACGACGCCACCATTGCTCCAACTTTCCTTCAGCATCCGCAGCTCCTCAGAGAACCAAGGAGGTCTGCTGAGCCTCCATCTGGGCAACTGATGCCTGGGAACCGTTTGATCGATGGCCTCCATCAGCAAGGTGTTCCACAGCTTGACAATGTTATAAATGTGACAGTGGTCAAGGTCAGAAGGTAACTCCCCCAGAGTGCCTAGAAACTGCACTGGGTCCAACAGCCACCAGGGGTGGACCATTCTAATAGGTTCCGCACCCTTCCGGGGGCAGACACATGCTAGAAGGGAGGTCTGCAGGAGGTAATGGTCCATCCATGACAAGGTCACAGCTGATATCTCCCCTATTAACGGACCACCTGCCTCAAGGCCAGAGCAAAACATCAGGTCTAAAGTATGTCCTCCAAGATGTGTAAGGCCGTTGACCCTCTGGGACAGGCCCATGGTTGCCATGGCGGCCATGAACTCATGTTCGGCTCCCGCGAGAACCGCGGTGGTGTGAATGTCCTTGGGGACCGCAACACCACATCCAACACATCCTCTGCCAATTATTGTTGTTAGTTTCAAAGATTTGGGTTGGACAGATAACTACATCCTAATTCATCAATTTTCATAAAAGCACAGAGGTGAAAGTGAGCATAAACCTGGGGGATTTACCTCTACCGTTAAGCAGAGTTTAACTGGAAAGGAAGGTTATTATTCCAGTATCATAGAAACATAAGAACATAAGAAGTGCCATAAGAACATAAGAAGTGTCAGGCTGATAGCCCATCTAGCCCAGCATCCTGTCTCCGACAGTAGTAAGCCTCAGTTGCCTCAGGGGAGTTCACAACAGGTTCACAATGGACTATTCTATTTCCTGCCATCCTCCCCCAGGTTCCAACAGTTAAGACTTTTGTACCCCTGAGAACAATTCAATTAGTAGCCCTTAATGGATCTGGCTTTCAAAAATCTATCCTGACCCTTTTTGAAGCTCGCTATGCTACTGGCCTGAACAGCATCCTCTAGCAATGAGTTCAACCATTTTTTTGGTACCTTGGGTGAAAAAAAGTACTTCCTTTTATTTGTTTTAAATCTGCTCCCTGTTAACTTCATGGAGTGACCCCTGATTCTATTGATTTTTAGAAAGAGTAAAACATCACCCCTGTTCCTCACGTTTCATGATCTTGTAAACTTCTATCATATCCCTTCTCCAGCGTGAAAAGCTTTAACCTATCGAGGTTTTCCTGATACAGAAGTTGCTCTATGCCTCAGATCATTTTTCTTGCCCATCTCTGCACCTTTTCCAGTTCTTCTCTGTATTTTTTGAGATGGGGTGACAAGTACTGGAGATAGTATTCCAGGTGTGGCCATTTATATTCTGGCATTATGATAGTTTCCATCTTGTTATCTATCCCTTTCTTAATTATCCCTAACATGTGGTTGCCTTTTTCACCGCTGTTGCACATTGAGCTGAAGACATCAATGATCGATCCACAATGGGCCCGATTCCATGCCCCACGGATCCTGCATCCACCCCCGTCAACATGCGTGCAGTTTCCATGTGGCACAATGTGCTTGCAATGGAGGTGAATGCGGTTCTGGGCAAGTTCAAAAACGTGCAGCTGTGTGTAAGATCCGCGGGACATGGGATCAGCTCCATGGACTCCAAGGTCTTCTTCCTATGTAGTGACACCTAAGTTAGATCCCAGCATTGTGTACATATGCTAATGCTTACTTTCCCCTACGTGCATCACTTTTCACTTGTCAACACTGAATTTCATCTTCCATTTTGCCACCAACTTTTCCTAACCATGCTAAATCCTGTTGTGGCTGATCCCAAACCCCACATACTGGTACACGATGCAAAGGGCCCATGCAGGGCTTTGGATTCTGTCCATAGTCAGGACAAGTGTAGATCAAGCTATTTGAGAGGCTAGCACAGGCATCTAGCAGAAGAATTAGAAAGAACCACAGTCAGGATAAGCGAAGTGAAAGCACCTGGCGAGAGGAGTGGGCAGAAGAGTAGTAAAGACAAATGCAGGTCAAGCCAGTTGAGCAGATAACAGGTGCAGAGGGAGACCAAAGAACAGGGCAGACAGCAATAGGCAAGGATAAGATGAGGAGGCAGGTAGGTGAGGTGTGAGTAGTCAGTAGGGGTGGGAATTCCGGTTCTCCCGAGATCCGATATTGCCAGTATTTGCGTGTATCGGCTTAATCCGATAAATCCGATATTTACCTGTACCGGCATACCGGATTTTTAACATTGGCCACAGTACCGGGTTTTTTACATTGCGGCCATTGAAGTCAATAGCTGTAATGTAAAATATCTGGTACCATGTCCAATGTTAAAAATCCAGTATGCTGATACCGGTAAATCCAGTACCAGGGAGATCCGATACTGGTACATTCGGTATCTGGTATTCTTCCCGGTGTCCTACCCCTAGTACTAGTCAATGTAGCAGGTGGAGACACAGGAAGTCCATACCAGCAGTGAATGAGTTGGTAAATCATTGGTGCTGATCACAAGCCCTGCAGATGTGCCCGCAATAGAGATCCACACTATTTGTGCATGGCTGCACGTGCGCGTAGCTGTGCACAGGCTCCATAGGGCTTGGGATCGGCCCCACTGGTAGCTTGCTGTTTCCTCCCTTATATGAGGGGAGAAGAGGAAGTGCTGGGTAATTTATGTCCTGACCTGTTGCCCTCTGAACCAGCTCCAATTGGTTGAGGCCATAGCTGTCTCTGAGGCACAAGAGCTGGAGCTATCTGCAGCCCAGTGCTAGGATGGCTAGAGGATGCCTTCTTCTCCAAGGAGGAATGAACTAACCGCAGCCTGGTGCTGGTGTGGCTGGAGGACACTTCCTCCCAGGAGGTAGGTGCTACCTGCAGCCTGGTGCTGCCATGGTTGGAGGTTGCCTCCTCCAAGGAGTCAGGTGCTACACGTGGCTTGGTGCAGGCACTGCACTGGCTGCTGCAAGTGACATCGCCTTGGTCATATATTTTTGAAGGGAATCTTCTATGTTTATCCAGTCCTGTGCTATCCCAGAAAACCTCAGTATTTTCTCCTATTTTTCCTCACAGAACATTTCTATCTCACTGTTTTATAAAATACTGCTAATGGGACAATTTTTTACATTTTTACTCTCATTGAGTAGCACTTTACCATACCAGTTGTCCAACATTTCAATCAAACTGCTTACAACTTTTACATGCAGTAGCTGCTGCTGCTGCTGCTGCTACTACTACTACTACTACTACTACTACTGCCTAAGGAAGTGCTTGGCCCTGTACATTATTTTTAATGAATAAAAAAAGTTGTGATGTAATTCAAGAGGAAATTTTGTGCATATGCATTTTGGTCAAATGCATTTTCATCTTACTATGGAATAGACAAAGGGTAATTTCAGACATGATGCACCGTTCGGCCCGCCACACTGAACCTTGGACTGGGATCCATCTTGGATCCTGGTTCGTGATCAGACCATCCATCCTTTAGATGTGCCGGCCTTATCTCTACCAGGGTTTGTGGAGGGGGCAGGTCAGGGTGGGGCGGCACGATGTGCGGTCACTCAGCCCTGCCCCCCCCACGCTCCCTCGGCCGGCCGCCCATGGGGAGATGCGTGGGCGTAGCAACCAATCAGGTTGCTGCGCTCGACCCTGTTCTGTGGTTGGGGGTTGTTTCTGGGATGAGACTGGCAAGCAGACGTGCATTGCTGCCATTACCATCCCCGTCCCGGATCGTGGCCAACCTAACCACAGTTCTGGAAGTGAGGCCAGAGTGTGTGTTTCATTGTGTGGCTGTTCGGTTTGTGTGTTTTGGCTGTTTGTGTTTGGTTTGGCTTGGCTGTGTTGTTTGGCTGGTTGGTGAGTATTGGTGTGTGGTGGGTGACTGACTGTTTTTCTTTGTGTGTGCGTTTTGCTGCGTGTTTTAAAAAAAAATGAAGAAGGTTGCTGTGATGATCCCCCGGCTGGGGGCCAACTTGGTGATCTTGGAGGAGGAGGAGGAGGGGGAGGAGGAGGAGGTGGCTGCCCCTGGACCTTCGGTGGTGGCGGCAGGCTACTCAGATGAGGCGCAAGCAGCGGACACAGGAGATGCTGCCAGGTTTGTAAACTTTTTTTTTACTTTGAGGACAAGAAAGGTTCTATCCATTAGAGCGATCTCACTGGCGTCCCGGTGGGTACGTGAGTGGTTGGCATCAGTCAAGCACAAACAGTGGGCATCAGTGGGTGGCAGCAGATGTCTTCCACAGAGAGAGAGGGTACTGGAGTGTGGGGCTCTTCCAGCAGTCAGGAACGAGCACGAGCATGAGCAGCACACCCACACAAACATGTCCCAGACTAGCAAGGGTCTCCACTCTCCAGTTGCCATCCCATTACCTATGCACCCCCATATAAGGGCATGATTTGCACATGCCAGCCACCAGGGTCTTTCCAGTTGCCATCCATAGCGCCCCAAGGAGGGCAGGATTTGCAAGTGCCAGCAAGGGTACTTCAAGTAGTCATCGCTACTAGCATCCCAAGGAGGTCAGGATTTGCACGTGCCAGCCAGGGCCTTTCTAGTTACAATCCCTAGCATCCCCTAGCACCCCAAGGAGGGCAGAATTTGCATGTGCCAGCCAGGGTCTTTCCATTGCCATCTCCACATGCCAGCAAGGGTACTTCAGTAGCCATCGCTACTAGCACACCAAGAAGGGCAGGATTTGCACCTGCCAGCCAGGGTCACATCTCTCACTACTAGCACCCCAAGGAAGGCAGGATTTGCACATGCCAGCCAGGGTCTTTCTAGTTGCAATCCCTAGCATTCCATAGCACACCAAGGAGGGCAGGATTTGCATGTTCCACCCACCAGAGTTTTTCCATTTGCCATCCATAGTGCTCCAAGGAGGGCAGTATTTGCACGTGCCAGTAAGGGTCTTTCTAGTAGTTGCAACCCGTAGCATCCATTAGCACCCCGAGGAGGGCAGGATTTGCATGTGCCAGCCAGGGTCACATCTCCTGTTGCCATCCCTAGCACCCCAAAGTGGGAGCACTAGAGGCATCATCATAAATGCATGAAATTACTTTGGTGTTCTTAATGTGTTCCCATTTCAGAGAAGAATCGGATGCCAGCCCCAGCACTGGTGCCAGGCCAAGGAGGACCCCAAGGCAGAGGTTGCCAGTGACAACCCCAGACGTTCGGCGGAGAAGATCGGATATCTGGAGGTTTTATGAGAAGGACAATGGAATCACCATATGCAAGGTAAGGCACGTGGACTGGAACAACAGGGATTGGATTGCCCTATGACTTGTTAGGAATGAAAGTCCCCTGCAGAGAGAGATTGGCCACCCAGTCCACCCACTTGTGGAGACAGAATGCAGGCAGGGTTTGACAGACCATTGGTCTGACACAGTATGGCAATTATTATGTTCCTATCTTTTTATGCTCTTTAGACCTTCGGCAAAAGAATCAGGAGGCAGAGAGAAGGAACCACATCGGGGCTGATCGCCCATATTGAGAAGCGCCACAGCATGACGGTGAGGCGGCAGGAGGACTCTGGCATGACCGTGGAGCCTCATCCTCAGTGCCAGAAGAAGGGGGGGCAACCTGGAAGCGCCAGCGTGTAAGCCCTTCCCCCTCCTCCAGCCCCAATGTGGAGTTCACTGGGCCCCGGGAGTCTGCTGCGGCCAAGGCCTTTCGAGCAGAGTTGGAAAGGCCCACCCGGGACTTTGTGGCTGCCCTAAAGCTGCAAGCAGTCACCATGGAGAACTGACTGGTGGAATGGTTCCAGGTGGTCCACCTTCTGCTCCTGCAGCAGAAGGTGGAGGCATACTTGCAGTACATCTCAAAGTACGTCTTCGCCGAGATGGCCAACCTGGAACTCTTCTTCCAGTTGGTCTCCAACTGGCAGGCGGCCATGGCAGGGGCTGTCGACTATGCTGTCGAGCATGACCATGAAATGCCAGCGGGCATGATGCCCCCTACCCCTACCTCCTGTGCACCCCTTCTGCCTTTCCCCCAACTTCTGGGGGTTAGGCCCAAAGACTAATAGATAACTAAGTTTCCTTTCTAGTTTAAAATGTTTGTTTTTTGTTTTATAATGTTGGTGTTATTCTTGTTGTTGTTGTTTTGCTAATATAAGTTATATTTGTTGTTATTGTTATGAGCTTTGTTTGACGTTCCAATCTTTTATCCCTCTGTGCGGAAGTTCAGGCTGGCAGGTGGCAGAATCTCATACAGCTTGTTGATCCCTACCAGCAGCACCTGGTACCTTATGTAGTGTAGTTAAGGTATTAACCCAAAGATGTACCAGGCAGCAGCAGGGTCTCAACTTGCAGACAGCCCCCCAGGAGGGGCAGGGCTTGTGTCTGTGTGGGTGTGCCACAGAGAAAGAGAAACAGGCTCCTTGGCAGCAGGTGGCAGGAGCTGGTGGTTGGAGGAGCTTTTATTTCCAGCAGCTTCAGTGGGCATCCGCGGGTGGGTGAGGAGGAGTAGGCTGTTGAGGGAGGGCAAGATGGCGTGTGGGCACTGGGCTTCTGGATGCAGTGGAATGGAATGCAGCCCCCAGAGGCTGAAATGATGGTCCCAGAATCTCGTTGATGGTTCCTGGGATGGGCGGGCATGACTGATTCATGTACAATGGAATGACAGCCTATTTGAGTTTAATGATAATATGTCCCTAGAATTAGCACATGGTTGGGCACACTTCAGTCAATCAAGCGATAGGTGGTAGCAGCAGGTAAAGGAATGTACACAGGCAGGCAGGCACAGAATCTCATTCAGCTTGTCGATCCCTACCAGAAGCACCTGGCACCACATGTAGTGTAGGTAAGGTACATTGACCCCAAGATGTGCCAGCAGAAGGGTCTCAACTTGAAGACAGTCCCCCAGGAAGGGGAAGGCGTGTGTCTGTGAGGGTGTGCCAGAGGGAAAGAGAAACAGGCTCCTTGACAGCAGGCGGTGGATTGATGGTTGCCAGGTTACAGAACCCTTTGCACAGACAGCATTTTTATGGGCTCAGTGGGTGGGGGCCTTTGGCAGCAGCAGGGTGCCAGGGTACAGAACCATTTGCACAGGCAGCATATAGGCCTGGGGGATGGGGGCCTTTGGCAGTGGCAAACATGGGTTGCCAGGGCAGGCAGGAGCATGGCATGAGCGGCATTCAGGCAGGATTTGAGCTTGGCAACCTGGGTGAGCAGGGAGGCAGCGTGGCATGAGCAGCAATCAGACAGACTTTCAGCTTAGCAGCCTGGGTGGGTATACAGACTGCATGGCATGATTGCGAGCAGCAGCAGGCATCGGGTTTCCTGAATACAAACCCCTTGGCTGGCACAGACAACATATAGGCCTGGGGGCCATTGACAATAGCAGCAGCAGACAGTGGGTTTCCAGGGTACAGAACCCTTGACACAGACAGCATATATGCCTGGGGGTCATTGGAAGCAGCAGCAGACAGTGGGTTGCCAGGGTACTGAACCCTTGTCACAGATGGCATATAGGCCTTTCCTGGGGGCCATTGGCATCAGCAGACATTGGTTGCCAGGCATTTCGTCTGGCCCCTAAATCCCCACCCCTGGCTCACCCCTACCATCCACTACCTCCGCTCCTGCACCCAGGATGCCGAACGCCTCTGGCGCACATCCCGCTCCCTCCCTGACTTCCTCCACTACAAATTCTCCCTCTCCTCCCTCTCCTCAGCTATCTCCCTAGCTAGACAATGCTATTATGCCTCCAGGATCAAATCTTTCTCTCGCGACCCTCACCGCCTCTTCTCTACTTTCGACTCCCTTCTTAAACCCCCCTGCCCTCCTCCGCCCTCTTCCCTTGCTGCTCAGGATCTTGTATCGTTCTTCACCTCAAAGACTGACAAGATCAGACAGGACATTGCCTCCCACCCTCCTCCACCTCCCGTTCCCGTCCCACCCCTCCCGCTCCCCCCTCCCTCCTCACATCCTTCCCTCCTGCCTCTCTTGAGTAAATCTCTGCTCTGCTCTCT
>QEPC01001581.1:764646-925585 GCA_003113815.1 Sphenodon punctatus
CGTGGTGGTGGTGTTGGTGGTGGGGGCACGGGTAAGTGGGTGTTAAAATAAACGCACAGATGGCACAGCTGCCTCCAGTGGTCAGTTCAGGGGACTGGAGATGGGGGGTGGACCCTGCCTGTATGGGGCCTCTCTCAGGGACATCCCCAGGCCCCCGGGGGGTTGGGCTTTCTGGTGGGCACCCTCACGCCTGGGACTCCCGGCTGATGTGCCTGGCTAGGGTGGCATGGATGCGTTTTGTGTAACGGTACTCCCTCGGGTTGTCCACGTTCACATACAGAGGCACTGGGCCAGGAGGTTGGGTAGGCATGGGGTATTCAAGGGCAGCCCCATCAGTCTCACACATGTTGTGCAGCACGCAGCAGACACCGATCACCAGGGCAGAGGTCTCCACTGGGTAGTCCAGCCGGCCGGCGAGGCTCCTCCAGCGCTGCTCAACCACGTCCTTCTGGCACACAGGCAGGTATTGTAGGGCACCTCCGCTGGGGTCCAGGCGACCGGGTATACCTTCATCAGCCACCGGGTGAGGGGGCAGGCCAGGTCCCCCAGGATACACGGGGGCATCAGCACCCCCTCGATCCAGGCCATCTCCATGTCTGCAAAGTCCCCCGGCACATCCAGGCATAAAAGGGGGAGATAGTCATGATCCAGGCATCGTGGCTGCGTCCGGAGTTGCCCGTGAAGATGTCTATGAACCTCCCCCGGTGGTCCACGACTGCCTGTAACTGCAGGAAGTGATACCCATGCCTGTTGACATACTCCATGGCCTCCCCCATGGAGGAGCAAAGGATCTCAATGTGGGTGCCGTCCCCGGCGCCCATGCAGTTGGGGAACCCTCCAGCCATGATGCTGGCCATCACGGTCCCCTGATCCATGAGCTGGATCACCTGGTCCAGGAGAACACCCTCCACAGGCTCACAGACATCCCGGAGGATACAGGCCACGGTGCTCACCCCAACACTGAAGTGCTGAGAGTCCCCCTGTGCCTCCTGGACCCCGGTTCCTGGCCCCCGTGTGGGCTCCTGGCTTCATCCTGCTGCCGTGGTCTGCTTCCTGCTCCCTCCATGCTGTCCCGGCCATGCTGCTGTGCTGCCTGCTTCCTGGGGTGTCGCTGGCCCTGCCTGTGGCTCCGGGCCCCCTCCAGGCCCCCCATCTGCCTCTGCCCCGTGTTCCCCTCTGTGTCCACCATCTCCATTGTCCACCTCTGGTGCCCTGACCACCCACCCAGGCTCCCCGGGGTGCTGCTGACCATCCTTGTTTGCTTGTGCCCCCTTCTGTGCCCCAGCCTCCCCCCTCCTGGGTGTCCATGTGATCTCGGGGTTCTGGGGCCCCCGGACTGGCCCCCCAGGTTTCTTCCTGGGTGGGTTGTGTGACTTTAGACCTGCTGCACTGCCCTGGACCTCCTGTTTCCCCTCCATCACCCCCTCACCGGTGCTTGGGTTCGAAGTGTGCCTCCTGGTCTGTTCCCGGCCTGCTCTGTTTTCCGTGTGTGCTCCCGCTATGACTGTGCCTGGACTGCCTGGGGCCCCCCGTTCCGGGACTGCCTGTGTTGCTGTGGGGGGTGCCCGTGCGGGCTGTTCTGTATTGGGGGTTCTGGTTGCCGTTGCTTTGTCCCGCTGTGCCCCTGTGCTGTTTCCCCTCCTCTTCCCTGTCCCTCGCCCCCCTTTCC
Organism: Sphenodon punctatus; assembly: GCA_003113815.1. Classification (NCBI taxonomy): domain Eukaryota; kingdom Metazoa; phylum Chordata; class Lepidosauria; order Sphenodontia; family Sphenodontidae; genus Sphenodon; species Sphenodon punctatus. Next base: position 766,316 of record QEPC01001581.1, read on the forward strand.
CATTGTGCCTTGTGTGTTGTCTGTCACACTATCTCCCCCCCTCCAAACACACACACACACGCCCTTTCCTGTCTGGGCGTGTGTGTTTGTGCTGTGTGTTCCACTGTTCCCTCGCTGTCTGTGCGCCAGTTGTGTGTGGTACCTGGGTTGGCTCTTCTCCCTCTCCTCCCTCCCTTCCCATTTCCTTTGTGTGGACATTCCCTTTTGGCTTCGTTTGCTCTCAGTCGACCATATCTGTGTCCCACCCCTACCCGGCTCCTTCTGACCACGGCCGGGGATCGGCGTCACGTCTGTTGCGCCACCCCGGGACGTGATCTGGCGGTCCGATTCCATGCTGTGGTCCTGCTCCCATCACATCTGTTTGGGGCCTTTATTGACCACAGGGGGAAGTTGTTCGGTTCACCACCACTGGGAATCCACTGTGGTGACTCCGGGAAGCGTAACGTCTGAAATCACCCTTAAACCTTTATAAGAAAACTGACGTCACACTCAGGCTAAGTAATTAATATATTAATAACTGCCAATAGCATGGTTAAAAAGAATTGATGCACACATAAAATTATAAATGTATGGCAATGTTTGTTGGTAAGATATTGGGGGACTAAAGTCGTTACCTCCACCCATGAAATATCCTGTTTTTGTAAGCTATTTTAAACCTAAATCCTGCAACCAATTTGTGCAACAGGGATGTTTCATTGGCTGTATGCATCTAGTTCCCTAAATGTGAACTTACTCATATTTTCCTAAACTTTAACTAACAGGGTTCAACATTAAACAGGGGAAAAGCTATCAGAACACCAAATATGTCCAGGCCTTTATGTCCAAACTAAAACCAATATGTCCAGACTATAGCCAATATGTTAAACGTATCTCACATATGTCAAACCTGAGGGTAACTGTCTGTAGGCGATGCTTTCATTTTTCAGAGGTGTCTTCAGTTTCTCCTCAGTATCTGTCCATTTCATATTTACACGTGATACGATCTTTGGTTTCCAGGTTGTTTCACTGTCCCTTTGCAAAAGAACTTATTATTTTTTGCCAGTGGCTGCACTTGTATTTTGTCACCTGACTGGCCCGTCTGTCTAAAAGCATCCCCATCAGAAGTGCAACCTGCCGGCGACACTACAGAACATCCCAGAGTGCTGCCGGCTGAGCAGCATCAGCCAAACCTGGGACACTGTCCCAAAGTGGAGCTGCTGTCTGTCTGATGGGAATACACATGCTACAGAATCACTTTCAGCCAGCCACTGCCTGGGCAAAGCCAGAGATTTTCAGGAACCACCCTAGAGCATTGGAGAATTGCCCACAACTCTACCATGCTGGGCGGGGAGCAGTGCAGTTGTACTGCAGGCCACGGATTCCTTTGGGTTCATATAAAGCCAACCCGAGTGGGTCTGGAAGCGGTGGATGCAGGGGTGCATCCCCAATGCAGATGGAGGGGGAGGGGGGCACTTCCTCTACATCCATCAAAAAGCACCTAATGTGTAAAGTGAAGAAAATAACACTTCTCTACCCCAACTAGCTTTGCATGTCCTATAATTTCATTATTTCTGAAGCTCTCTGAGGTCATCTGCAGGTGGTGGATGTTAAATAGGGATGGGCGAACACGGTTTGGAAGTTCGGAGTTCGAACCGTACTTGACTAGTTCGATCGACCAAACTGAACTTCCGAACCGAACTCGATTTTCGACCTGAACCAAATTTCTGAACTCGGTTCTGTTCGCCCATCCCTAAAAGATAATATTCCATTTAGTTCAACGGAGTTTGAATTTCTGAACTTTGTTCAGAAGTTCGGAGTTCGGACCGAACTCGAATAGTTTGGTCGACCAAACTGAACTTCCAAACCGAACCGAATTTCCAAACCAAATTTCTGAACTCAGTTCTGTTCGCCCATCCCTAGTGTTAAATAGGTGCAAACAGTTATATAAGAGTGTTAAACATGTTACTGTCTCTTGTGATTTTATACATGAATCTCTTATAATAGCTGGTATATTTTCTAAACCTGACCAGTTGTACTCATATGATTATGTGAAAATCTCTTTTTTTAAAAATAAAAAAAAATGTGTATAATGCACTAAGGCCATTTTCACATGAATGCCACTGCAGACCTAGTGGGTGGAGATGGGTGGGCAGCATCCGTGTGAAAATGGCCTATGTGATAATGAATGGTGATGCAAATTGTAATCCTTTTACTTTCCCTAAGAATCCTAATCCAGAAGCCACTTACTCGTGAGTAGTTCCACTGGTGTCTCTGGGACTTTTTGGAAGTAATTGGTTCCAGGGCTTACCTTTTTTGTTTTCATTTCCATTTTAAGGGTTGAAAACCCATCCATTTTAAGGGATTTCATTAAAAAAATCATTTAACTTTTATTATTATTATTATTATTAGTATTATTATTATTATTAATAATAATACTAATAATAATAATAATAATAATAATAAATATCATGTACATGCGCAAAATGGCTTCCAGGGCCATTTTGAGGATGCACAGCCCTTTTCCAAAATGGCACCAACACTCCCAATCCCATTTTGGAAAAGGGCGGGCTTTGTGCATCTGTAAATGGCTGCCAGACCATTTTGAGCATGTGCGCCCTTTTTCAAAATGGGGATGGAAGCATCAGTGCCTCTGGAAAAGGGCAGCACATATGTCGAATGCCCCTGAACCCTGAAAATGAATGAAAGCAAACGTATTTCATTTGCTTAGTCATTTGTTTTTGGAGCATTAGTTACTGGAATGAATGGGGCTCCATTCATTTTAATAACGAATAGAAACAAAATGAATTGTACATCCCAATTTATGATTTGCAAGTGCTTGCGGTTTGCCCCTTGGACTGTGTCAGTTTTAGCCCCATCCCCCTTAACTCCAGATGCGCTCTTACACAAAGGTATGAACTGACCTGCACAACCATGTGTGCACTTCAACTACCAAAAGAAGCTGGCAGATTATCAGAATTTAAAACAAGGTTAAACTTCCAAGAAACACTTAATTTGTGTCACGACTCAGTCCTAACACCACCACCACCACCACCACTACTACTACTACTATTATTACTTCCACATTCAGGTTTTGCAGTAGTAAGATAGGGAGCAACACAACGGGCCAGCCAGAAGGAGGGGCCAGGGCCAGTGATGTGAGGCCACTCTTTCTAGTGTCCTTTTTTTCTTCTCAAGCCATCTAGACTTCCTCCTAGAGCTGAAATAAAAAATTTCTGCAAGTGCTGTTTCCAATGGAAACAGCTCTTTTACAGTCATTTGTGTGGGAGGAAATCTACTGGCATTTTTGACATTTTCTGTGATTTTCCTTTAGTTTCCACCATTTCTGTAATTTCCAGTGATTCTCAGTAATTTCTGGTATTAACAGTAGTTTCCGGTAATTTGTAGTATTAGTGATAATACCAGAAATTACCAAAAATAACGGGAAATTGTGGTGTCTATACCAATGGGAGCGGACATGCAGAAGCAGAAAATATTGATGAATGGCCAAAAGGGCTCCCAACAGGTAGGTATTTTCCAATGGAACGAGAACACCTGCTCTTGCCTCAGGCCTACTACCTCCAACTCCCCCCACCTCTTACTGAGACTCTGGCAAGTTCTATGAGATGAAACTGCTGTGCACTAAAGCTGAAATAGATAGTAAAAAACATGTGCATGGGGGTGTGGAAAATGGATAGCACAAAATGATAGCAAAATATCTAGTATTCCAGGTATCTGTGTAGTTAGTTACTGGGTAACTATCCAATAACGGTGGAGATTAACCACCAAAGCAGAATACTGGATATTACTATTTACTGCATTACCACATAGCTAAATCAATCCAGATAGAGGGAAGGGGGGGGCGGGAATCAAACAGTAATTTAATGCAGTAAACAGTAGTCGGTAATCAGGTAAATGGTAGTTCACTAAATCCAGTAATCTGATTAACCAGATGGATGGATACAAAACTGGATATAATTAGGTATCCTACAAGATACCAAAGAAACTGAGTTATCTGGCTGGATACCAGATAGTAGTGGATGCCCATTTCAGCTCTACTGATGAAAGAAGCACTCTGTCCCCAGCTTGCATAAGTAGGTCATCTCTGGATCAAAGTTCGTCTAAGTAAGAGTGTGCAATTTTTTTTAGTTTAATTAGTAACTAAATCTAATTTTTCTACATTCATTTCAAGTTGCTAATTTAACTAAAGTGAATGTATATTCAAACTAAATTCATTTTAAAAAATACGTTTTCATTTTGTTCTAATCGCTTGTGGCCATGTTACACATGCATAGGGTGTTTTATTATTATTTTTAAAACAGGAACAGATGAAAGCAAACAATATTTTCATACTTTTTCATATTTTAATTACTAAAATTAATGGGGTGTTCATTTTAGTAATTAAAAAAACAAAAATGAACTGCACCCTCCTACTTGTCATTTCCAATCAGGGGGGATAAGGTAGACACTGAGAGCCTATATAACCCCCTGGGAGTGTCTGCCAGTGTCTGCTTCTTCTGTGCCTTCCTGATGCCTGCCGGTCACTCTCTCACACCCTCTCTCTCTCTCTCATAGTGCCAATAATGAGAAAGGAATGGGGGTGGGCATCAAAGTACAAACAAGCTGTCCCGCCAGGATGAAAATGCCTGTGATGATGTTCCAGGCTTCAGGTCCACACTGGTTTTCAACCAGTGGTACGTGGACCCCTGCCAGTGCCTGCTGGTCCTATGCCTGCCTGCTGCATTCCAGTCTCCCTCTGATATTCTGCCACCCTGGGGCACTCCCTGCAAGTCTGGGAATGGGAAAGTGTCCAAGAGGCAAAGTAAAACTGCTATTTAAACTAATGCAAGACCTGCAAAGTGATGACCAATGAAAATGGGAAACAAATTTAATGTCTAAAAGGATGTTAAATTGCAAATTAAAATAAATCCATAACTATATTTTTGAAATGAAAAACGAATCCAGAATGAAAATGAAAATTAAATTGGTCCCTTTTGTTCACCCCTACTTCTAAATACCAGCTGTGCTTTGGTTCATGCTTTAAGTGTTAGTACTTTAGTTTGGGTCAAGCTTCCCACCTGGGATAAAAATCCTCTCCAGAAGAATTTATTTATTTATTTATATTTATTAGCCACCCTCTCATGCCCAACACATCTCGGGGCGGTGTACAACATAAAACCATAAAGAAGGCAGCTTCTCTAAATAATCTCTGAATTTCTACGGGCCAAAAGGTGGAATTTCCAGGGCAAACTTGATCCTCAACACCACTTTTTCCTTTTTTATAAGGATGCGTGAATGTGGTTCAGAAGTTTGGAGTTCGAACCGAACTCGAATAGTTCGGTCGACCGAACCGAACTTTCAAACCGAACTCGAATTTGACCGAATTGTTCAGTCGAATCCGAACCAGTTCGGAAGGCCAAAAAACCTGGGTTTGAATGTACAAACGCGGTTCGGAAGTTCGGAATTTGACTGAACTCGAATAGTTCGGTCAACCGAACCGAACTTTCGAACCAAACTCGGTCTACCGAACCAAACCTTCGAACTGAACTAATTTTTCGAACCGAACCAAATTTCCTAACTCGGTTCTGTTCGCACATCCCTACTTTTTAAAGACCTGTCCCAAATTCTATTAACATTGTGACTATTATAAATGACATTTTGAGGACTATCCTATAGGTAACTGGTAAAAGGTAGCTGAAGAAGTTATCTCCATTCTCTCTGACCTCAGTTGAATCTTGTCCTTGAAGCTCCATATTAATAATACCTGCTTACTCGGATCGGATCCTAGGAGTTGCTACCTATTTTTATAAATAATCTAGTAGAGACATCACAGTGAGGAACAGAGCCTAGGACTCTCTAATGGAGTTGCCTAAAAAGTTAGCTATCCAACCACACTGCTAATGATGCTGCAATATTGTAATAAATAGATATAGGACAATATGACACTTATTTCTATACCATATTATAAATGAGGCATACCCGCCCCCAGGCATATGCAATGAAATAGCGGTTGTATCACTCACCAAAATACTCTTGTTGTTTCCAGATGATTTCTGAAAAGTCTTCCCCATTTTGTGTTGCCACCTTAGGTATATTTTTCAGGCCACTTATGAAAAATACATTTTGCAGGGCCTACAATGGCACCTATGGTACCAATGCAGGCCGTGATACATGTATTTTGTATAAGTGGCCTGGAAAAATATACCTAAGGTGGCAACGCTATCCCCATTACACTGTGACCCTGACTTCACCTTCTATCCTCTCTGCTACAGGAAGTTCCTAGCTATGAAAGTATAAACTTAGAAGCGTTTGGGGTGAGTGCCAGAGCACTCAAAAAAAGTTTATGAATAGGGATGCACTGAGTAGTGCATTGACTACTGGTGGGTAAAACTGATATTTTCAGGCAACCCCAGTGGGAAACTGACCTGTTTACCCATCCCCTATCGGGTGCCTGAAAATGTGGGTGTTTCCAAGACACCCCTGTATGCCATAGGAAACTCCTCCTCTGTGTGTTCCTGCTGAAATGCCACCCACCTGCAGCTGCTCTGGAAGAGGTCTCCTTGCTCGCTTCTCCACTTGTTTGTGGAAAGAACCTGATTCAGGTGAGCAGCAGCCGGGAATGAACAGCAGGTGCAGCAGCTCGAGCTCAGAAGAGCAGCTAGTAGCTGGGTGGTGAGTCAGCTTGGGGAGCCTGCAGGAAGCCCATAGGGTCATGTTCAACGTGGTCAAGGTGAGTGTCCACTTGTATCTATAGTCTTGAAGGGTCTGGGGTCACTTTCCTTTTATTTTTACCGAGTGCATGTTGTGCAGTGTTTAAAAAATAACCCTAGCTGATACTTCAAGGCTTTCAGGGAATGTGTCCTGCTCCTTTAAAATTGGCATTTTGCATTTAGCAGCATTTTCCTTTAAAGCGACTTTTGCACGGTAGTTGCTAGGCAGCCAGGACCTCACCAGACTGCCTGCAGGCTTCCATCACCCTGTATTTGCTGAAGTGTGTGCACACTCGACTCAGAAGTTCAAAGACTCATGCATGTGCCTCGGGTAAGTTTCAGAGAACTGTATTCCAGGGAGGCTGCCACCAATACGATTTGTGAAAGCATACTGCTACTAGGTAATTAATAGGTAATACTAAAAGAGTCAAACCTGAACGTATCTGTTGGTTTGGGTGATGGTTTGGGGAAGAGGAGCTCAGATTTTGTGTATCTATAAGCTGTATTATGTTGTCATGGTGTCCACAGAACAAAGAGTACTCCTTGATCCATGGGAAAAGTGTCATTGGACAGAACACCTATAATTCTTCAATCCAATGATAATTCTTCTGTCCATAGGGGAAACCTATGGGCTAGGGACATACTAGAGTTGGGTTTAGTACCCACCACTAGTACTGAAAGAAGCGGCCATTCTTGAATATTAAAAAAAACAAACCCCGTCCATTATTTTTAGGAACCTTGCCGAATTTTCTTACAAATTATCATGTTCATGTTGAGTTTCACACATTTGCCACTTTTGGTATTTACACTGGCAAATTTTCATCACGTTAATCAGATTTGTTTTTTTTCAGATTTGGCAAACTGATCCCTGTCCCAAATGAAAGAAATAAAAATAAAAATAAAAAAGTTACAAAATAAAATATGAAATATTTAATCTTTTTAAATAAATAAATAAATAAAAATGATAAATAAAACCCAAACCAAAAATACTGACTGTAACATTGCAGGCTGAATCATAACCTGGCCCTTTAAAATGGCACTGGCTGAGGACCCGCAGGCACTCCTACTGATCTTGGTGCTATGTCTGGGATGGGCTAAAGAGAGTGCAGGCACAGACTAGCCTGGAGGAGAGCAGCTACAACCCCCACAACTGTGGCATGTCACTACAGACTGAGAGCCCAATGGGCTAATAGGGATGTGCGAACGCGGTTCGGAAGTTCGGGCTTTGGCCAGAACCAGGGTGTTTGGACCATTTGTGAACACCCAGAATCTGAACCACCCCACGCCCAAACTGGCCGAACAAAGTTTGGGTTCCAAACCGGTTTGCGTGGGGAGCAGGGGGCAGGGAGGAACCTGGTTTTCCCTACCCCCTCCAGGTGGCACAGGTGGAAGGGGTGCCGGGGAGCACCTCCCCTCCCCACCCTGCCCATCCTCAGGTTTTTTTTTAAGCCACCCCACCCCATGGATCACCCTACCTGGTGGTGCCGGAACTGTGGCCCCAGCTCTGGCAGAAGCGGGTCCAGTGCCTCCGGACCCACCGCCGGACCCACCGCCACCGGACCTGGGGTCGGAGCCCCAGCACCACCAGGTAGGTTGATCCCTGGGGTGGGCGGGTTAAAAAATGACGAGGCTGGTCAGGGGGGAGGTGCTCCCCGGCGCCCCTTCCACCCACGCAGACTGGAGGGGGGGAGGGAAAACTGCCCCCCTGCCCAAACGGGTTCACCCCCCTGAACTTGTTTGGGCTGAATGGGCCGAACCGAACGGTTTGGGGTTCGGCCGAACCCCGAACGGGCCAAAAACTGAACCCCCTGGTGTTTGCACATACCTATCAGCTAATGGAGATCAGCTGTGCTTGGACATGGCATGACCAGCCTATGACCTCAAAAAGGAAGTTTATAGGTTAGTTAAAGGTAGATATGAGACGAGAACAATTGTTCCTGTTCCACTGGGAAATACTGACCTTTCGGGTGGGAGTGCTTATGAGCATCCGTCAGTACTTCAACAACTTCTGATGATTCCACCCTTCTGTCATTTTTTTCTGTCATTTTCCAGGGCTGTTCAGCAGTTTCCAGGACTTTCATGTCACTTTCCCACAATTTTATGACAGTTTTACAACAGATTTACAGCACCTTTGGGGTAATTTCCAGTACTTCTCTGGTGTTTACCCTAGCATGACTGTGTCTCCAAAACCCCCAGGCCGGGTGCACACAGGACACACACATGGCTTGACACCAACCCTGTTCAACTTCCAAAAAAGTATGGAAAATGGTGACAACAGCGCGAAAGGCAGTAAGTTTCTGCGTCCTCTTTCTGATGGAAACAGCACTCACTGAAATTTCTCATTTCAGGCTTAAAAGGGGGGGAGGGGTTCCTGTGAGGAAGGGAGAGCAAGTAAAGCTCTTCCTCAGTGCAGGTGACAGGAGGGAGTGTAGCTGGCCATTGGAGCTTGGAGTAAGGAACCTTCTACCCAAAGGTGAATGCCTGGCTGCAGGAGGCAGTAGGAGTGCTATTAAGGAGTTTGGATGGCCCTGGCTGGAAAAGACTGGGTCTGAGCCTGTGAACTAAGACTGTATATAAATTATTGGACTATGGGAACTGAAAATATGGTGGCAGAAAGCACATGTAAATAAGGACGCTGTGGCTGATCCCAAGCCCTGTGCATGGCACGTGCTGCACACATGCATGCACATATGCACAAACCATGCATACCCCCATTACGGGGCCATTGTGGCACATTCACTTCGCATGGCTCCATGTGGGAGCCACACATGCAGAGTGCACAGGGCTTGGATTGTGGCCACTGAATGCTGAGATCCCATGAGGGCTGGCTTACTGATGGTTGATTCTGCATGCACTCACCCCTCGGAGGATAGCCCTGTTACAGAAACAAAAACAGAAATGCTGAAAAGAACATTTCCAGAAGTGCCAAATGTACCACTTGTGTGGCTGTATCAAAGCACCCAAAGTACAAAAAGGTGATTCTAAACAGGAACCCAAACAAAACTTTGCAAAAATCGGGACGTTTCCATATTGTGGGGTAAGAGGTGAATTGGCTGTTTTCAGTCTGATATTTCTAGCTCTCCCTATTACCATATTATATAATATAGGTATATGTAAGATATCATAGGGGTCAAATATAGGAAGATGGATTCACATGTGATTGGCTAAGGCCTGTAGTTTCTCAATGTACAGACGTCTCACCCCTGATCAAGAAGCCCCCAACATCACTGAAATAATTAGAAAGCTAAATTCCAAATTTGAAATTGTAAAAGAAGTTTATGGCTGTGCATGAGTTTGTTATTCCAGAGTCTGTACGTCCCCCGTCTATACCATTTGTAGTGCCTCAGTCAGCAGGTAGACACAGTCCAGGTATGTCTGTGCTGATAGCATGCTTCCCCCGCTCCTTGATAAAGTCCAGTGAGAAATCTTCCCTTACCCCCAAAAACCTTTTGTTCTGAAAATTAAATCAATAATCCTAAAGGTGTTGCAAATCAGTAAGCCCATTCGCCATTTTCTCCCATGTCTCTTCCTGCAATTGACCTTTACATGAAGGACAACGCTGCCGGAAGTTTTTTGGGACTCAAAAGTTGGTGCTAGCAGTGGGGGAATGTATCCCTATATCCCATCTGCTCTTAAAGTTGGAGGACATGTAACTTTCTGATGATCAGACCCAAAATGGGGTTGGAATCATGATACTAGATAGTGTTTGCAAATCTTTTTTGTTGTCTGTGGTCATAGAACTATAAACCTTAAAACGGGACCACACAACCAAACTTTGAGGACCAATTTTGTAAAGCGGGGGTGACCAAGTGTACGGTGCATGTATGGTGCGAGATTCTCGAAAATCATAGCAGGATATTGCAAGATCTTGCTGAGGGTTGCGAGAATATCACATGTTCTTGCGAGATTGCTTTGCATTCTTGTTTCAGTCCTAGTGTTTATCCCTATGGTCTGTCCACAGTCCTACTTGTTTTCAGACTTTGCAGATAATTGTCCTTTGCCACAAATGCAAAAAAGTTCAAGGCAGTACCCTCCTGCTTAAGCTCCAGAACCGAGTACTCACTTGAAAATGTGTACTTAGAAATCCAGGATTCCACCCTTTTAGCTTCCATTGACCTTCTAGAAGATGCTTAGGAGAGAGGAGCCTTGCGTTCATTCGCAAAAAGAAAAAAAAATGATACTTTCAGTTTACTACTTTATCAGAAGTCTGCCATCGGAAAACTAGACCTGCAGAAACATGGCACACTCCGGAAATTTAATCCATCCATATTTTCCCTGTGCCTTCCGTTGTCTCCTTTCCATACTTCACAATTTTGCAGTGATCAGCTACAAGTGATGTTCGCTAATTTCTCCTTGGCAGAATAGCAAGATCATTATCAACTTTAGACACATTTTACCGTGTGTCATTTTGTGGTCTGTTCTCCACACTTGTGGAGAACAGACCATGACACTTCTTCCTACTCTTCATTTGTGAAGTGATAGGCTTAGATTTGAATATCTTTTATAAGAGAAGAAAAGGCTGTACTCTCTAAACATATGCCTGCCTGCCAATAGCAGTCTTTAGTTCAATAATCTAAAAAGCCATCTACGCATCCAGCTACACAGATGGTGAAACTGGAATTTGTTGATTTTTTGGAGCTTGGCATATTAAGTGTGATTTAACTACTACATAAAATTTCATGGATATAATGATTTGACGCTCAAGTGGTTGATTAAGTTAATTAGCCCTTAATTCACATTGTTTTATGTGAAATGGGAACTTTGACTCCAAACCTGGAGATTTTTAAAGCAAAGCACTTTTGTCACATCAGAACGTCACCCAGACACCTATTTATCATGTATTGCTCTTTAATTAATAAGATTCAACAAGGTGAGGGAGCTATGATATTAATAATTTAACAGTGCTTGTTGCTTTCTTGGATTCCAGACTGAAGGCTGAACCCCTTTGGAAGTATTAGACATGACTTATTACATCATAATTCACACCCTGCAGTACTTTGGTGCTGTTATATTTCTCTATATATTTTACAAAAATATTACAAAATATATATCAAAAAATAATTGAAAATTTACAAAAATACATTACCCATTTTATGTGCCTATTACTTCTCAATGAGAAATTGTTCATGGCACAATAATTAAGTAAAAAAAAAAAGTTGACATTTTCCCCCTCGTTTTGTTCCGTGTATTACCACTTCTGTAATTCTGAATAACTGGGAAATATTTTTACTGATTTATTGATGAATCAAATCTATATTTTGAAAGTATGTACAGATAAAAATTTAGTCAGACTTTTTCCTAACAATTTCAGTAAACGGAAAAAAATCTTAAATAAATATATCTGCAAATGAATAAATTGGTCAAATTTTAGGCGGTCCTAGGCCCTTTTCACAGAGTACTCTAACGCTGATAAAATGGGTGTTACATTTTATTATACATGTTACAGGGCACCCACAGGGCAAAACTGCAGCTCTGCAACATGGGCCCTTTTCACACGAGATACCTCCACCCAGTTTTGCTGGGTGGAGATGGGTGAAGGCGTCTGTGTGAAGACTGCGGGCGGTGGGTGTAGATGCGTGCGTGCTCCTGAGCACCACCCATCTCCACCCACCACCCACCCACAGAGCAACTGGCATTGGAATCCATTGCTCCATGGGTGAGTGGAGATGGGTGTTGTGCAGGAGCACGCACACACCTACACCCACCACCCACGGTGTTCACACAAACACCTACAGCCATCTCCACCAAGCGAAATGCACGACAGCCACTGCCCATGGTGTTTACACAGATGCCTTCACCCATCTCCACCCAGCGAAACTGGGTGGAGGTATCTCGTGTGAAAAGGGCCCATGTTGCAGGGCTGCAGTTTTGCCCTGTGGATGCCCTGTAACATGTATAATAAAATGTAACACCCATTTTATTGGTGTTAGAGTGTCTGTGTGAAAAGGCCCCTTGACAAAAATCAACAAAGAAGATAATAGCTATTTTCTGGCACTTCATAACATACCTATGAATTGAATTTATTTATTTATTTGTAGCGCAGTCATAGACCATGGCATTAAATAAAACATATAACAAGCCTTGAAAGGCCCACACAAGACATACATTCTGCAGCCATAAATAAAACATAACCATACTGGTCACAACTAAATTCAATATATAACGCACCTAGAACCCCACTATCCGAAGCTATCTTACTCCTGTCTTTATTACCAAGAGGAAAGAATATCTGTTTAGTATATTGGGGTTCAATTATTTTGGTTTATCTGTTATTTCAATTACTTCATTTTGGCACAATTAGTGCTGTTGCACAGACACAGCAGACAAGACAGAGGGTGTTTTCAGATGTGACGAGATCACAGTGAACCACGCTGAATACCTACATGTGGTCACTGTGCCCTGCACGTCTGTTCAGCATGGGGTGTTTTCAGATGTGACGAGATCACAGTGAACCACGCTGAATACCTACATGTGGTCACTGTGCCCTGCACGTCTGTTCGGAGGCCACCAGATATTTGCCATGCTGAATACCCACATGGGGTCAATTTCAACCACGCTTCCGGGGCTCCTGGCATGAAAATCTCCAGAAGCATGGTGAAAGTGATTCACGGCCAGAACCAAAAAAAAGTAACGTCTGGCCGGCGATCACGGCCCGGAATCCCTGCCGGGATTCTGGGCCGTGGTCAAACCGGCCCGATGCTGCTGTGGCATTGGTCTCGCCGCCCGCCCGTCTCCCCAGAGGGCGGGCGGCGAGGGAGCATGGAGGGGGCAGGGCCGTGTGGCCGCATGTTGCGCCGTGCGGCCCCGCCCCCTCCCTGATTCCCCGCCGGGATCCCCGGCATGTCTGTTTGCCATGCCTGGGTGATCCCGGCAGGGAATCTCTGGGTTGTTTTCGGGACAGGGAAAAGCCACCCCGTCGTGTTTGAAAACACCTAGAGTGACCAAAATAACCAAATAACTGAACCAAAATGAATAACGAAATAAGAGAAATAGCTGAAATGGAATATCGAAATAAATGGATGCAAATACCCAATTTGGAAAAGGGTGTGCATGCACAGAATGGTACAGAGGCCATTTTGTGCATACACAGTCAACTTTAAAATATTTTTAAAACAAAAGAAATATATGAAAATTAAAAAGTCTTAAACAAAAAACCCAAAAGGGATGGTGGTTGTTTAATGAAAATGAAATCTAAAATGAAAACTGTATCATGATCTCTTTAACTCTCTTCTAGCAGGGGTAGTTACTTTCATTTAAGGATACTGCACAGTCTGTAGCAGTCACTGAAACTGGCTGAGTTTACTGAAAGCAAAATAAAACCATTGCCTCACTCAGATAAAGAAAGGAAAGGGAGCTCCCTAATAGGGGTGAAGTCTGATTTTCAATTGTTCTGATTTCCAAAAACTGTAAAAAGTAAATCTACATGCTGAAAATTACTGTTGCCATTATTTAAAATGGTGGCGGCAGCAGCATCACTGCCATTTTGAATAAGGGCAGCCAATTTGCACATGTGCATCAGCTGCCTTTATAGGCAATCACGGCAATTCCAAACCTACTCTGTGTGGGATCCACATGGCACAGTACACTCAGAATGGATGTGCATACAGGTTGTGCGCACTTGCATGTGTGGGGGGCATGGGATAGACCCCATACCATCTATGCTACCATTTTGAATAAGGGCGGAGGCCATTTGTGCATACACAGGGTTTTGTTGTTGTTGTTGTTGTTGTTTTCCGGTCGGTATGCTGACAGAAATAATACACAGCTATTCTGTTTTAGGGAAAAAAATCCACAAAAATGGAATAGCTCTTTTGAACCAGCCCTACTCCCTAAAGAACAAGAGAGCCCAAGAGGAAAATCAGGGAAACTCTCTACTCTATAGAACATGCTGTTCTATTTATATTTAAGTGAGTAGTATCACTAGGGAGAGACCAATGTATGCAGACCCTCCAGCAGTCTTTGCTGAACATGGCAGTTCTCATGATCCATCCTGCAAGGTACTACTGAGCACCTCCTTTAAGAAGCTGAGCTCATGGAAATCAATTGTAATTAAGAGAACTCAACACTTCTACTACTTATCATTTCTATAGCACTAATAGGTGTGCGTAGACACACCTAGCCACACACAAAAATGTATGGTCACAGATTTTTTTTCCCCCCAGATACCGGTCCCTACCCAGAGGGCTTATAATCTAAGAGGGACAAGGGTGAAGGGAACACAGGCACATACATATTCCCATTTTAGAGATGGGAAACTGAGGCTGAGATTTGCCCAAGGCAACTCAGTGAGTTCATGGTTAGGGCAAGATTCAAACTCTGTCTTCCCAGGCCCAAATCCAGCATCTTATCCAATATGCCACACTGGGTCCCAGATCTGAGTCCATGTAAATGTCATAAATCCGATACACCCGATAATTGGGTATATCGGATTAATCCGATAATCCGATAATCACCGATATTGGCATACCAGTTTTTTAACATTGGCCGCTTTACCAGGTTTTTTACACTGCGTCCATTGACTTCAATGGCCGCAATGTAAATAAATTGGTAAACCGCCCAATGTTAAATAAATGGTATGACTGATACCGGTAAATCCGATACCAGGGAGATCCGATACCAATAAATCCAGTATCCTGTATTCTTCCAGATTTTAATCCATCCCTATGAATGTCATTGGTGTTAATGCATGTGTGGTTTGAACTGGATCCGGTGGAACTCCATATCAAATTAGTGATCTGCCCCAGATCTCTTCTAATTCACATAAACATAGGTCAGGGTGTAGCATTTGCCTCTGTGATTGCACAGGAAATTTGCTGACAGAAGTCGTACTGACTTTCTGGTAGGGTGGATATAGTCCTCTTTTTTCCGCAGAGGCCCTTCATTGTCAGAATAATGCACGGAGATCTGCTGTGGGTTTTAAAACATGTTGAATCTCTGCCCTATTCTGACTGCTGATCAGGAGCCAGAATAGCAGCATGACACCATTTTGCATGCACTCAAGACAGCACCATACTGCTCTTCTAGCTGTCAAAGAGTAGTGTAGCAACATTTTGCACATGTGAAAAACTGTCTTGTATATTATGCATGTGCAAGATGCCATGGTCCTGCTGTTCTGGCTATTGGTAGTATGGCAGTGCCATTTTGCATACACACAATACTCAAAAGAGTGTTTTGCATATGCACAAAATGGTGGTGTAATACTGGTGCCATGCAGCCTGAAAAGCCAGTCTAGATACCTGACAAAACAGATATAAGACCATAGCTGATCTCCATATGAGGGGACCAGATGAGAATGGGTGAATTCATCAGAGATGGAATCCATTTCAAAATTCTGTTTCAGTTCTTCTCTCATGCAAGTGACCCAGAGTTACTTCCTCTTTTAACTTTGCTTGCTTCATCTTATGTGACAAACTTTTTTTTGGGGGGGGGGGACCAGGGAAAACACATTATTTGCATTTATTCATTTTTAGAGAGCACTTTCAGTGTTCAGACTGCTTTTCAGTCTTTATCTAGTTCATCCACACCACAACCCTGTGAAGTGGGTCATTATTTTTATAGATGGGGAAAAGACACCAAGACTTAATTACTTGCTCAAAGCCACTGTGTGAGCACATGGCTGAGACAGAGTTTGAACTAGAGCTGAAACAGGTATCTAACTTAGTACCTGTGAGTAATACCCACATTTTCAGGTATTGTGCCAAATACCTGAATGGTCTCCAAAACTGGTAATTTCTGTTACTGATTTATTTATTTTCTGGTTATTGATCAAAAAAATTGTGACAGAAAACCCAAAAATTGGGATCAGAAGTTGACATTCTGGGTAGTGGTCTTCTGAACAGAAAAAACAAACCAGCTCATGAGTATTTCCAGGGATTCGGGAAGCGGTCCTGAGTGTTCAGGTCAATTCTCAGACCCTCGGAGAATACTTGCTGAATTCGGGGGGAGGGGAGGTGGTAAGGGGGTGCTTAGGGGGAGCAGCCAGCCTAGCAGGTGGATCAGGGATGGGTTACTTACCTTCCAGAGGTGTCCTGTGCCAATGATGTATCCCACAGCCTCTTTCCAGCTGGTAACTTTGAAAGTAAAAAAACAACAACTGAGTATACTCAGGGAGGTCCTGGAAGGTAAGTAACCCACCCCTGACCCTGCTGCTAGCCCCCCTGCTCCCCCTAAGCATTCACCCTACATCATACCCCCTCTAGTCCCCCCCCCCCACTCTTTCCCTGGCTCCTATGTCCTCCCTGACCAGCGGGGCTACTCCCTCCCTATTTTCTCCAGTCCCCACTTACATGACCTCTTCCCCCCTTCCCTGCACTCAGATGAGGATTTTCTGAGTTCTGAAGTTTTGGGGACCTTCCTCAGAACTTGTAACTCAAGAAATCAAGGCCAAATGCACCAATCTTTGAGGACTGAATAGGGATGGGCGAACAGAACGCGGTCCGGATGTTCGGACGTTCGGTTGTTCGCTTCAAAACCTGAGTTCGGTTCGACTGCTTGGTTTTGCGGAGTTCGGTTCGGCCAAACTTGGTTGAACATTCTAAAATAGCGCTATTGATACAGATACCGATACCGAATTCGGGTTGTTTTTTTTCACTGGAAAACTGACGGGTATAAAGTTTTGCAAGTGCTTGTTTTAGCTCCAGTTTGAACCCTGGTTTCTGCAACATAAGCTCGACCTCATAGCTACCAAGCTACCAAGCTACACAAGCAACACGTAGTACCTTAACTTGAAGTATCAACCTCCATCTCCATGGTAAAAAAAAGAAAAAAGTAATGAATACTGCATGTCCTCCATTAAGATTCTGCTTAACCCTGTGGGTTCCAGCTTCTTTTTATTTCCTGTTAACTGAAATCAGGATGAAGGTGCATCTCAGCACTCAATGGATACCTGTTTATATTTGGACCAATTGTCTCCGGTAGTTTAAACTCGTATATTTAACTAATGGCTTAATATCCCAGCAGCATCTGTGACTCTTAGCAGCACAAGATATGACAGATTCACGGGCCACGGAAATTAAATGTCCTTAGGTCAAAAAAAAAGGTTACGGTTTTATTTCAAGCAAACAAGCCTTACATTGGAGATTTGATTAATTTCTTAAATATAAGACTATATGGATTGCTATCTGCTACATTAAGCTGGGTAGAATAACTGTGCCTCATTCTCCTTCCCTATCTATTGTCCTTCAACT
Organism: Sphenodon punctatus; assembly: GCA_003113815.1. Lineage (NCBI taxonomy): Eukaryota > Metazoa > Chordata > Lepidosauria > Sphenodontia > Sphenodontidae > Sphenodon > Sphenodon punctatus. The sequence continues at coordinate 784,188 of QEPC01001581.1, forward strand.
AGATTACATTATCTGGGTGTCAAGAAAGCCACAGATTTTCCTTTATGGTTAAGACAACCTTATTTTGCTAAGTGTTACTTTTGCAAAAAGAGGCACTCAAATAATTGTTTTCTTTTCCTCAATCATCTGAATTTATAAATATGGATTACCTTCTGTTTTGTTCAATGGTGACTTGAGAGAAAGAATGTCCTTTGATCCTGTCAGTCACTGTCTGAAAAAGAAATGGAAATGAGCAAGATATGCTTTTAAAAATAGCTTTTTGTTATGCTGTGTTATCATTAAACTGTAGTGGTCAGGGCCACATAGGGTTGCCAGATGACCTTTATTTTAAGGGAGTGTCTCTTATTTCAGAGCCTTATAGTTCCGCAGAACATAATGGGCATGCTTTATTTACATAACAGTTGCCCCTTATTCTGAACACCAGTGCTCCATGGAACATTATAGACATCTTCATTGTAACGAAGCATCCCTCATTTCAGAGACTTACAGCTCTGTAAAACATAACCAATATCCATTTACCTAGTATATGACCATTTTCAAATCAGTTGCACCCACACATGTCCTCCCATGGGGCACGTGTGAGAGCATCTTGTTTGACAGTGGAGGTGCGTAGGTGCATCCCCACCCATCTCCACTCACCTCCAACCCACAGAGCAACTGGTGAAAAGGCGAGTGGACCCCTTCCCTCCACAGCTGCAGTCCATTTAAAAATGACCTTATGTCCCTTGTCCTGAACCCCACAGATCTGTGGAACAGAGGGGATGTCTATTATTTCAGTAAAGTCTAATTTCTGGAATTTTGGTCTGGCAACCCTAGGGCCACAATTCAGCAAAGCGTGGAAGTGTTTGTCTAATATCTAGCAACTGAGTACCCTTGAAAGTGGCTAAGTTGCCTATTCTACTACTCTACATCAGTCCTTTCAAGGAAAGAGATTTTCTAGATTCATAAATTTTCATTCCTCAAGGTAGTTTATCAAGCCAAATTTATGGTCTCTTCTGTCCTATTCACAACTAGAGCAGAAGTGGATACTTAATTTGTGGATACCTGATTTATTACCTGAGAGTAATACCAACTATTTTGAGTACCATGCTGGGAACGGGATGAGCTACCTGTGTGCTGTTTGGATACCTGTTTACCTGAAAAATCTGGAGTTATTGGTACCAATTTACTGACTCCTGATCAGAAAATTGGTACATTGGTTCAGGAAAACAACAAAGAGTAGTATGGAAACTCAAGAAATCGGGACAGAAACTTGAAAAATTGGTACCAGAAATCCTGGGACCAGGAATTTGAAAATTTAGATATTGGATAACCCATTGGGCACTAATCTTGTGCCGATTAGCACCCAAAGGGGGTGGGTCAGTTACCAAAAATGTTATGGGTTGACAGGTTTTTGTGATTCTCATTTCAGCTCTATCCACAATGCTCCATTAGGACTCATCCTCAGATACAGCTCCCTGCCAAACACTGAGCTACCCTCATGATGCTTGTGGCTTTGCTAGACTAAGGTCTTATTCACATTCATTCATTAGAGTTGGTAGTTGCCCAAGCCCACATTCTGAGTGTTGTTTGAAATTGTTACCACTTCTTGGGCTCCTTGTTGAACCCATGTTCTTTGCCACCTTGGGCCTTTTCATACGGGTTTCCCACCCCCCACTGTACAAGAGAATGCCACCCATAGTGCAGGGGGGATGGGTGGGTCACCAAATTAGGGGTGGGATATCTGGCAAAAATCCGGTTAGCGGTTTTACCGGTTACCGATTTACAAAAAACCGGTTTACCAGATTAAAACTAGTTTACCGGTACCTGATTTATTCAATTGATTTCAATGGGGAGCTGTTCCCATTGAAATCAATGGGGAAAAAAAACAATACCACCCCCCCTCCAAGGCTGTGTGGGTGGAAGGGGGGGCACCCCCCACCCACCCTGCCCAGTCTGGATTTAAAAATTATTATTTTTTTACCCTAAGTCCCTACTAGTGTGGACTCTGGGCCGCGATCGGCGACCCGAAGCCCGCACCAGCAGGTACTAGGGTGATCCCTGGGGTGGGGGTGGTTTAACACACACTCCACCCCAAGGATCACCCTACCTCCCCACCCAGGGATCACCTACTTTTGGCGCTCTGGGCAGTGGCGGTAGAGGAAGAGACAGAGGTGGCAGTGGCAGCACAGCGTTCCGGTGGCTTCAGCACTGGCTGGTGGCTTCAGCGCTTTCTAGGTCTTCCAGGGAAACCCGGAAGTTCCCCAGAGAGCCTAGTAAGCGCTGAAGTCACCAGCCACCGCTGAAGGCACCGGACCGCTGTGCTGCCGCTGCTGCCGCCGCCATCACCTGGAGCGCCAAAGGTAGGCAATCTCTGGGTGGGGAGGTAGGGTGATCCCTGGGGTGGGGTGTGTGTTAAACCACCCCCACCCCAGGGATCACCCTAGTACCACAGTATCTACCTGCTGGTGCGGGCTCTGGGTCACCAGCGGTGGCCCGGAGCCCGGACTAGCAGGGACTTTGGTGAAAATTGTTAAATCCAGGCTGGGCAGGGTGGGGGGGGGGTGTCCCCTCTTCCACCTGCTCAGCCTGGACTGGGGAGGGAAAGTTGTTGGGGAGGTTTTGTTTCTTTTTTTACATTGCGCCCATTCATTTCAATGGTCGCAATGTAAAAAAATCTGGCACGGGGAACCAGTACCGGTGCCCTCAAATACCGGAGTAGTCCGATACTGCTGGTACAGCAAAATACCGGCAGTATCAGATACTGAATGTACCGAACGTCCCACCCCTAGTGCCCATAGGAACGATGCTTGCAGTGGGTGGAGTGTGTGCATGTTCCCGCACGCCACCCATCTCCACCTCTCACCCACACACAGAGAACAGGCTCCAATGCCGGTTGCTCCATGCATGGAGATGAGCGTGCATCCATGGGAATGGGTGCACAGCCACCTTCACCCACCGTGGCCTGTTTGAAAAGGGCCCTTGTTAGGGCTGGGTGTTTCTTTGTTTTCTGGAGGAGCATCTGTTTTCTTTCCTTGCTTCTGTTGCTGCTTCAGCCCAGTCCCCTTGCTACTGTTATCAGATTGTATCTTTTCATACTGGTGTTCGTCTAGTTTTTCCCTTCCCCCTTTTTGTCACTGTTTCCTTGTGTTTGTCCAAGTGTGACTTCCTTGTACCTCCTGGTGGCTTACTATAGTTGCTTAATGGAAATGCTTACTGTTTGTCTATTCTAGCTGCCTCTTGATTCCTTGCTGATTCTCTTTTCCCTCTAGTAGAGTCCCTTCACCCTTGCTGTGTTGTAAATCTGGTTATCCTAGGGTGATTTTAGATGTTACGGACCTCCCTTTTACCACAGTCAATCCACTGTGGTGGAGGAGGGCCCATAACATCTAAAGGGGTTCCTGCCAGAGGTTCACCCTAGTGAACCTCCGGTGGGAATCCGAATAACCACAATTCTGGAGGGGAGGCCAGCCTCTCCTCCAGAATGGTGGTTAGCTGGACCATGGTCCAGAAATGGTGGAGAGTAATCTCTGTTACCTCTGCTGAGCCTGGAGTGTGGTCCCGGCCACGATCTGGGATTGCGTGCAGCGGCCGGATTGGCTGCTGCGCCCACCCATCTCCAGGAGGATGGCCAGCCGGGGGGAACATGGGGGGGCGGGACTGTGTGGCAGCACATTGCACTGCACAGCCCCTCCCCCTCCCTGATCCCCGAGCGGATTCAAGCTGGCATGTCTAAAGGACAGCCAGCCTGATTCCTGTCTGGGATCCGAAACAGATAGTGGTAACAAGGGAGACTGGCACGTCTAAAATCACCCCTAGTTATTACTGTAGTCTCTCTAGTTAATACTGAATACTTGTTGCTTTCCTCCACCCCCCGTGCCCTGTTTGAATCCTTATTGAATTTTGCTCCCCTGTGTATAGCCTTGATCTTGCTTGGTTCCTTATTCCACAATTTGAGTGCCTCCAGTACCTAGAGTCTGTGTATTCCATTATTCCCTGATTGTATGGTTCTATATTCCCCAGTTTAAATACCTGTTATATACTGAGCTTATGTTTCCTATTGTTACCTGACTGTGTGGGTTTGCTTCTCTGCTTCGAACCTTGGCCCTGGGGTTGCAGAGCTGGCCTTAGAAACTGTGGGGCCCAGGGCAAAGACAAAATGAGGGTTTGTGGAATTGCCCTATCCACTTCCCCACAGCCCTGCCCACTTTCCTTTGATGATTACAGAGAATTCTCATAGAACCCACACAGAGCCATAGCACTCCCCATTAAAGCAGGGGTGAGGGATTGAACCTCAGGCCTATGGGACCAAACACAGCCCTTGATAAGATTTTCTGTGGCCCCTTTCCAGTTCCTGGATTTGGGCTTGGATCTCAAACACTAAAGCACCGAAAAACTAGTCAAACCTATCAAACAACTACCTCACAGCCACAGCAATCAGCCCGTTCCCAAATCCTTAGGGAAGTGCGAATGCGGTTCGGCCATTTGGCGTTCGGCCCAAACTTGGCCCATTCGGATAGCTGAACTGAATGGCCGAACCGAATGCTCGAAGCCCCGAACAGTTTGGCTGCGTTCGGCCACATTCAGATGAGTTTGGGATGGAAAAACAGGGCTGGCAGGTCCAGGGAGAGGGGGGGGCAGCTGAGGTGAGGACCAGACTTCCTGGCACCAGGGGTGGAGAGGCTTGGACTAGCCGCCAGCCTTCCCAATCACCATCCCTCTTTTCCTCAGACCACTGGCTTCACAGTCTTCGATTGACCACGGGCTAGGCTGCACGAAGTCAATGGGGTTTGTGGTAAGGCGGGCACAGCAAGTAGCAAAAGTCATTGCCCTCCCCCCTTCCAACTGATTCTGTCAGCAGGTGTTTTCAGAAGTTTCCCTCTCCCAGAAGCTTGTGTACCTCCCAATCCATTGCCATCCTCCTCCTATTTCACCCATTTCCACACATTGACCTCCATAGTTTCATTTATTTAGATTAGATTAGATAGATTTAGGTGTTATTTTTATTTTTTACTCTCCCCCATGTTCTTTCAACCTACCCTGCATTAAAACATTCCCAACTCCCTATATATATTCCATCCCTGATTCCCTTCAAGTTTTTGGATTTATTTAGAGGAGCATTAGATTGATTTAGCTTTCATTTCAGTTTTGTACCCCTCCCTGTGTTGTTTATTGTGAACTGTCTGTGCCCCCCCTCCATCCCTGTGTATATATATAGAGAGAAACATTAGATATTAGACAGTTACTATAGATAGATAGTTGTAGGAGTTAGCTTAGTTATAGAGATAGATAGAGATAATGTGTAGTGATTCAGTTTTAATATTTTATAGGGTATTTGTAGGACTAGGCCTTTGTAGATATTAGATAATATTCAATTATTTCCATAGGTTTTAGAATAGTTAATAGCAGTTAGAGTTAGTGTAGTATATATAATGTTCAAATTCTGAATAAATAAATAAATAAATAAATAAATAATATAAAATCTTCCTCTGTATAATTTGGAAAGGAAAAATGGAGAAGGGAAGCAGGAGAGGCAAGTCTGTTGCCCATAAGGCAGGCAATGGGGCACGTGGCAGAGGTGGCAGGGGCCATGCCAGCAGAGTGGCAGGCAGCAGCAGCAGCCTGAGCCCATCACCACACCGGAAACTGCACAGGCCTGATTTTTGCATTCAGGCTTCAGAGGTATCCAACAGTGGCACTAGCTGGGCTTTGGTTCAGCAGTGCCTCCTGCCAGCATCCTCCACTGCCACGGAGGGCACTAGAAGTCCTGCATTCAAGGAGACTGCGGCTGTCTCTGCTGCGGCTGCAGGTGCATGTGCTTTGGGGTTGGATGTTCCTCAAGGGCCACCAATGCCCTCCATTGTTGAGGTGATCCCCAACTGTCCAGCTGACTGCTAGAGGCTGGGCTCGATCCCTGGGTGATGGCAGCAGGGAGAGGAGCAGCAGTAGCAGCAGCAGCAGCTAAGGACGGGTGAACAGAATGCGGTTCAGATGTTCGGATGTTCAGTTGTTCAGTTCGAAACCCAAGTTCGTGTTCGATGGTTTGGTTCAGCGGAGTTCGGTTTGGCCGAACTTGGCCGAAAATTCAAAAATAGCGAAACCGAAATGAAATCAAAACTGAAACCTAATTTTCAGTCCTGGAAAGACATTTTTCCTGCCCCCGAACTCATCCGAACTAATCCAAACATGACCAAACTGTTCGGTCCTTCGAGAGTTCAGTTCGGACGTTCAGTTCAGACGTCCCAACAGACCGAATTTGGTCCGAACTCCGAACATCTGAACTGCATTCGTCCATCCCTAGCAGCAGCTATAGGGGTCACAGGGAGAGTGGCAGTAGCACGGTGGGCAGTCCATTAGCCTCAGGGTCCCAGTACTCCCCTTTCCGGGGGGACATCACTCTGATTGGGGACAGCAAGGCAGACACTAGTCCTGCAGAGGAGATGTCTGGTGCTGAGATGATGGCTGTCCCTCCAAGAGCTGTCACCACTATGTTCTTCCCCTCCCAGCAGCAAGGCAGAAGGGGACAAAAAAATCTTCTGTCTGGGTTCATTTTAAGTTGGTGCGGATGGATGATCCCAGGGAGGTGCAGTGCACTTTGTGCCAGAAGTTGGTGAAGCGTGGGCAGGTGCTCACCAACCTTGACACAACTGCCATGGCAAGGCACCTTAAGGAATGCCACAGCACTGTGCTGCTAAGTGGGCAGGCAGGGGCAGTGGAGGTCAGCTGGTTTCCGACTTCAGAGGCCAGTCGTCAGCCTCCATCAGCGGGCAAGTGTCCTGCTCAAACACCTGCCTCTAGCACCAGGAGCGGTATCGCTGCTAGGGGAGAGAAGCAGCAGCAGAAGCAGCAGCAGAAGCAGCAGCAGACATGTCAGTTTATCATGGAGGAGCTGGGGTGGGAGCAGCTGCCAAGTCCATCGGCAGGTGCAGGACGTGGAGGGTGTTGTGGCTTTCAACTGAAAGCCACACGCACGTTGGGGGGAAATGATAGCGCTGGATGAGCAGCCCTTCTCGGTGGTCGGAGACATGGGGTTGAGGTGCCTGAATGGGTTCCTGGACCCCCAGTTTAAGCTGCACTTGCACACCACCTTGAGTCGGCAGGTGGTGCCAGCCCTGTACCAGGCTTTAAAGGAGTGGGTGAGGGAGCAGCTGGCAAGGGCTGGGGGTGCCACCATCTACTTTACCACAGACCTGTGGTCGTGTAGGAAAGCGCAGGATGCCTACCTGGCAGTGATGGTGCACTGGTGGCAGAACCCAGAGGCAGCATTTGGGAGTGGCAGGAGGGTTCCCAAAGCAGGGTAGAGGTGGGCCCTGCTTCAGGCAGAAGTAATCAATGGCCTGACACCAAATGGAACATTGAGGTAGCACTGACCACCATGGTGAGGGAGTGGGTCTCACCAGGTGCACCCTTCACCAAGGGGTGCCTGGTGACGGACAAAGCGGCCAACATATTGAGGGCAGTCCTCAAGGTGGAATTCACCAGCATCCCTTGCGCCGTACACCCTTCACCTGGTGGTCAGGGACACTCTGGGCTTTCGGGAGAGGGGATTGGGGCAGGAACCCTTAGCTCCCTGATCGAGCAGGGGAGGAAGCTGACCAGCTTATTTAATCCGAGCGTGAAGGGCAGAAACCTCCTCCAGGGGAAGCAGGCCGATCAAGGCTTCTCAGTGCACCAGCTGGTGCAGGATTTGTCCAAACTGTGGAAGTTGATTTTCCTGGTGCTTGAGTGGCTTCTCGAGCAGAAAGCCACCTTGCATCAGGTTCAACTGATGACGGACAGTGGGGCACCTCCAGGGGAGATCCTGGATCACACGGTCTTCATGCTGAGACCATTACTGGCCATGATGGAGACCATAAGCTCCTCCATGGCCACCGTCAGCTAGGTGACCCCTTTGGTCCAGAGTCTTCTCAAGAGGCTGGAGGAGACTCACCAGGGGCAGAATTGTGGCCCTCATGGCAGGAAGCTGGCGGATGAGGCAGTTGACCTTCTGTGGCAGATGAAGGCAGGTCTGAAGGCACGGTTCGATGAGCTCCTGCAGTGGGTGGAATACGTTTTGGCAACCATGATGGAACCCAGGGTCAAGGGCAGCATGGCACACCAGACAGCGCTCTATGGGCACTGGAAAGGTGACATGGTGGAGAGGGTCAGGCAGGCAGAGTGGGCTCTGGAGAGTGTGCTGCAGCAGCAGCAGCAGCAGCAGCAGCAGCAGCAGCAGGTTGCCCCATGGGATGATGGGAGTGGGAGCAGCCACCCCTTTCAGCCAGTGGGGTCTATCCCTGCCCCCAGCCCTAGCAGTAGCAGCACCAGCAGCAGGCCGAGCAGCAGCAGCACTCCTATTGCGAGCAGCAGAAGCTCGTATGTTCAGGGCACTCTGGCGAGCATGTGCTCATGCACAGCATGGCAGGCAGCATTACTTAGGGCAGTGGTGGAGGTGGTGCCAAAGGACAGTTACGTGAGGGAGTAAGACACCACCTCAGCAGCAGTGGAGAGCTACCTGGAGGAAAAGCCATGCATAGAACCCAGCAGTGATTCCTTAGCCTACTGGACTGCCAAGACCAACATGTGGCCAGCCCTGTCCAAAGTGACCAAGGGTCTCTTGTCCTGCCCACAAACGAGTTTCCTCAGCAAGCGGGTGTTCTCCATGGTGGGGGACATTTGCTCGCTTCACCACCTGAGACTGGCGGCCAAGTTGGTGGAGCAGTTGCTTTTTATCAAGGTGAACATTCCGCTGCTGGGATTCCCCGAGCTGCCCCTGGACGTGGGTTGATGGTGCAGTGGCACATGCCATCCAATTCCAGGGGCAGTCCTGCTGAGGTTCTGTCCCTCCCTCCCAATGACCGGTGCCCTCCCTGCCTCTCTCTCTCTCTGACTAGATGGCCTTGGCCGGCCTATCTGACTGACCTCATAAGGCAGGGTGACATTGGAAAGGTATAAGCCTGCCAGTCGACCTCTGTCTAGATGATCTCGGCCCACCTATCTGACTCACTCTCTTTCTTGTGTGCACTGCAGTCTTTGCCAGCCTATCTGAGTGCCCTGCCAAGGTCCCAGCCTCCCTTCCATACTGCCTCTCATGCTACGCTACCTGTATGCCCACCTGCCCAGGTTGCAAAGATCACAGCCTGCCTCAGTCTGCCTTCTTCTCATAACACACTGCCTGTCTGCCCGCCCTGTGCACAAAGCTGAAGCTGTGCCCCAGCCTGCCTGCCTCTCATGTCAAGGTGCCTGTCTGCCTGTCCTGGCAACCCTGGGTGATGTGCCCCACTGACCTCATAATCCCGCTGCTGCTGTCTTCTGGTCTATGGATGCTCTGTCCTGGAAAATCCAAATGTGCCCAAGCAATCCTCCTTCTGCCATCTGCTGCTGTATGGTAGCTCTTTCCTTGCAAATGCTACCATCCTGACTCAATGGGTGCTTCGGACAGGCAAATCTTACTGCTGCCATTTCTGCTGTTCTACAGGTTCTGTGCCTGGTCAATGCAATGTCTTCTGCTGCTGCCAATACTGCCTCTCCTTTCTGTGCCACAGGTTCTGTACCCAGGCAAACCAATGTCTTCTGCTGCTGCCAATGCCACCTCTGCTGTCTGTGCCATGGGTCCTGTGCCCGGGAAATCCAATGTCTGCTGCTTCTGCCAATGCTGCCGCTGCTGTCTGTGCCATGGATTCTGAGTCCGGGCAAGCCAATGTCTTCTGCTGCTTCCAATGCCACCTCTGCTGTCTGTGCCATGGGTTCTGTGCCCTGGTCATCCAATGTCTGCTGATGCTGCCAATGCTTCCTCTGATGTCTGTGGCATGGGTTCTAGGGATGGGCGAATGCGGTTCAGAAGTTCGGAGTTCAGACCGAACTTGACCAGTTGGGTCGACTGAACCGAACTTCTGAACCGAACTCAATTTTCAAACCAAACCGAACTGAATTTCCAAACTCCATTCTGTTCGCCCAACCCTATAAGATAATACTCCATTTATTTCAATGGGGTTTGAATTTCCGGGAAGTTCGAAGTTCGGACCGAACTCGGATAGTTCGGTCGACTGAACCGAACTTCTGAACTGAACTCGATTTTTGAACCGAACTGAACCGAACCGAATTTCCGAACTAGGTTCTGTTCGCCCATCCCTAATGGGTTCTGTGCCCGGGTAAGCCAATGTCTGTGGCTGCTTCCAATGCACCCTCTGCTGTCTGTGACACACTTTCTGTGCCATTGCAATCCAATGTCTGCTGTAGCTGCCAATGTTGCGTCTGCTATCTGTGCCACGGGTTCTGTGCCCGGGCAATCAATTCTCTAATGCTGCTGCCAATGCCACCTCTGCTGTCTATGCCACGGGTTCTGTGCCCAGGCAATCCAATGTCTAATGCCGCTTCCAATGCTACCTCTGCTGTCTATACCATAGGTTCTCCACCCTTCTGAGGAGATTCTGGAACAGAGGGGTCACCTGGCTCATGGTGGCCATGGATGAGCTGATGGTCTCCATCACGGCCAGGAATGATCTCAGAAAAAAGACCGTGTGAGCAAGGAACTCCCATTCTGCCCCATTGTATCTGATGCAAGGCATTTTTCTGCTCTAGAAGCCACTCAAGCATCAGGAACATGGAATTTCCCAGGCTGGACACATCCTACACCAGTTGGTGCACTGGGGTGACTTGCTCAGCCTGATTCACACAGAGATGGTCACTGCCCTTCACACTCTGGTTAAAAAAACTGGCAAGCTTCCTCCCCCGCTCGATCTGGGAGCTAAGGGTGCCTGCCCCAATCCCCTTCTCCCCCAAGCCCAGAGCATCCCTGACCACCAGGTGAAGGGTGTGTGTGGCGCAAGGGATGCTGGTGAATCCCCCCTTGCTGACTGCCCTCAATATGTTGGCGACATTGTGCGTCACCACGCACCTCTTGGTGAAGGGTGCACCTGGTGTGATCCACTCCCTCACTATGGCGGTCAGGGTTGCCTTGATGTTCCGAAAAGTATGGGGCTGAGGCATCCATGACTTTTGCCTGAAGCAGGGCACACCTATACCCTGCTTTGGGACCCCTCCTGCCACTGCCAAATGCTGCCTCTGGGTCCTGCCACCAGTGTGCTGTCACTGCCAAGTAGGCGTGCTGTACATTTCTGCTCTACCACAGGTCTGTGTTGAAGTGGACGGTGGCACCCCCAGCCCTTGCCAGCTCCTCCCTCACCTGCTCCTTAAAACCAGTACAAGGCTGACACCACCTGCCGACTCAGGGTGGTGTGCGAGGGCAGCTTAAACTTGGGGGCCAAGAAGCCAATCAGGTGCCTAAACCCCATGTCCCCGAACACCAAGAAGTATTGCCCATCGAGCACAATAATTTCCCCCAATATGCGCGTTGCTTTCAGTTGAAAGCCACACCACCCTACATGTCCTGCACCTGCCAATGGACTTTGCAGCTGCCCCCACCCCAGCTCCTCCATGGTGTACAGATGCTGCTGTCGGGGCAAGCCAGGGTGCCAAGCACCAAGACTTCCTGGTCTCTGCTGCTTCTGCTACTGTGTCTCCGACAGCCTACCATGCCCCCACGGGCACCCCTGGAGCGACCCAAGCCTCCCGGAGGGACTGAACTTTCCAAAAGTTGCGGGGGGGGGGGGAATGCATGAACCTGAACTAAGTTTTCAGACCAAATGTCCAAACGTCCAAACGTCTGAACATCCGAACCCCGTTCTGTTTGCACATGCCTAATAAAAATGTCAACAAACTTGTTCCTCCAAATTCTTTCCCTCATTGCCTGCGCTAAATATGCCCCTAGTAGAGAAAAAGGAGCAGCAAAGCTGAGCGCAAATGGGTTAATACCCTGGGTGCCTCCAGCCATTGGAACTTCAGCCTGTACTGCTCCCACATTCCACAATGGCAAAGCTGCATCACAGTCAATAGACAACATTGCCATTTTTTCCCAATACCAAAGGGACACCTTATCACCCTCTCCAGTGGGTGTAAATATTTTCCGGGGCTGGGGGTGCAAAAGCCTGTGCAGCTATCACATGTCCCCTACTCCATTACCTTGTTTTTCCACAGCTGATCCATCACAACCAACTCCCAGTCCGAGCAGCAGTGCTGGAAGCTCCAGTGCACTATTCGTCATTGCCTCCATCTGTGGTAACCCTGGCTCACTCGTTGCCAGTGTTTATTGTGCCACCAGTGCAGGGCCACCGGTGCTCACAGTGGAGCGCGTAACCAGCCCCACCCTTCCCACACTAAAGTGCTTGGTGTCTGGGAGCTGAACACTGTCAGAAGTCCCCCGCTCTGCCTGCACACTGCGCAAGGCAATGGCCAAAATGGATGAGAAGTCATTCATGGTAAAGCAGGCCTCATCATCATCATTTTTAGGATATTTTACGGTTAACTAGACTCATGTGAGCATTGGCTAATTCTTGGTTTGTTCTCATGAATTTCATTGAGAAACCGATTCTCAGTGAGATTTTCGAGAAATGCAAGATCTCGTTTCAGCCCTGATAAAGATTATGAAGCATTTTGAACCTTGAAACTGTGAAATAAATGATACATTTGCAATGTATTCAATCATTTATGAGGAACAAACTAAACAAGATATCACGTGAGCGGTACTGGGTCAGTTAAAATGTCCACTTCCATTTCTGACATTCATAGGCCTTTACCAATGGCCGTAGCCAACAAATTGTTGACTTATCCTTGGTTAGCTGTATGTCATAGGGATGTGAGAATAGATTGTGGTACAGGTTCGGCTGTTTGGTTTGGTTTGGTTTGGTTCGGTGCATGCGTTCGGTTCAGGAGTTCGGTTTGGTCGTCAGGTTCAGCTTCAGCCGTTTGGTTCGGTCATGTTCAGTTTGGTGTTCAGAAAAGTATCGCAAGAGCGTGATCGTGCCGGAAACAGGACATTTGAGTGTGTACGTAGCTGTGTGGCGAGTGAGTGTGTGTTTGGCTTGGTGGCTGTTTGGTTTGTGTGTTTTGACTGTGTTTGTGTGTGCTGCTGCTGTTGTTGTTGCGGCTGGTGAGTGTTGGTGTGTGTTGTGGGTGACTGACTGTGTGTTTTGGGTGTGTGTGCTTTAAAAAACAAAACAAACAAAAATGAAGCTTCTTCAAAGGTGCTTCTTCCATGGTGGGGGGCAAACTTGCCTCTTGAGGAGGAGGAGATTGCTGGTGCTGCCCGTACTACACCTCCGGTGGTGGTGCCCGGCTCCTCAGAGGAGCAAGCGGAGCAAGCGGCGGCCTCAGGAGGTGCTGGCAGGTTTGTAAACATTTTTTTTAATTTCCCTACACACACCCAAATAAGCGCAGGATTTGAACACGCCAGCCACTGCCAGGGCCTTTCTAGTTGTAATCCCTAGCATCCTCTAGAACCCTTGGGAAGGCAGGATTTGTACATGCCAGCCAGGCAGGGTCCCCTAGCACTAGCATCCGATCCCCTAGCACTCTCTGTATGCCACAGAGAGAGAGGGAGGGTACTGTAGTGAGGGGGGCTCTGGCATGAGCAGCACCCCCACCCAAACATGTGCCAGGCTAGCAAGGGTCTCCACTCTCCAGTTACCATCCCATGCCCTATGCACCCCCAAATAAGGGCAGGTTTTGAACATGCCATCCAGGGGCTTTCTAGTTGCAATCCATAGCATCCCCTAGCACCCCAGGGAGGGCAGGATTTGCACATGTTTTATAGTTGCAATCCCTAGCACCCCAAGGAGGGAGGACTAGAGGCATCATCATCATAAATGCATGATATTACTTTGGTGTTTTTAATGTGTTCCCATTACGGAGAGGAATCAGATGCCGGCCCCAGCGCTGCTGCCACTGCCAGGCCAAGGAAGACCCCCTAGGCCAAGGTCACCAGTGACACCCCCAGACATCCGGCGGTCAAGGTCGGATGTCTGGAGGTATTATGACAAGGGCAATGGACTCATCACATGCAAGGTAAGTCACGGGGACTGGAACAATAGGGAATGAATTTCCCTATGACCTGTTAGGAATGAAAGTCCCCTGCATTGAGAGAATGGCCACCCAGTCCACCCACTTGTGGAGAGAGAATGCAGGCAGGGCTTGACAGACCATTGGTCTGACACAGTATGGCACTTCTTATGTTCCTATCTTTTTATACTCTTTTTAGATCTGCAGGAAAATATTGAAGAGGCAGAGAGCGGGGACAACATCAGGCCTACTCACACATGCTGAAAAAGTGCACAACCTGCTAGTGAGGCGTGGGACCTCTGGCGTGGCTGTGGTGCAGCATCAGCGTCAGAAGAAGGGGGGAAGGCAACCCAAAGCGCCGTCATTCCCACCATCAGCACAGCCCTTCCCCCACTTCCAGCGCTGCTGAGGACTCTCTGTCTCCAACCCCCCAGGAAGAGTCTGAAGCAGCAAGGGCTTTCCAGGCCAAACTCGAGAGGCCGACCCAGACCTTTTTGAAGGAGCAGAAAAAGTATATGGATGACCTAAGGAAGCAAGCCCTGACTATGGAGGACTGACTGGTGGAGAGGTTTCAGGTGCTGGAGATACGAGAACGCACGGTGGAGGCTTATTCCCGGTACCTCCAGATTGAGATTGATGACGTGGAGCTTCACCATCAGTCAGTCTCAAAGTGGCAGGCATCTGTGGCAGGGGCTGTGCAATTTGTTATACAGCACGGGTACAAAATGGAGGAGGGTGGGATGCCCGCCTCTATGTCCCGTACGCCCCTTTCGCCTTCCCCCATGTTCTAGGGGACAGGCCCACATAAGTTACGTTTTCTTTATTTTCATATATATAAATGTTTGGTTTGGGTTTTATAAATATATTTTTGTAGTTGTTGTTTTTTTCTTTGAAAGGTTTTTATAAAAATTCTATTTGTTGTTGTTACCCGCTTTGTTTGACGTATCCAATCTTTTATTCCTCCTATGTGCTGAAGTTCTGGCAGGTGACAGAATCTCATACAGCATGTCTATCTCTACCAGCAGCACCTGGCACACTGGCACCACATGTATAAGGAAAGCTATTAACCCAAAGATGTGCCAGCCGCAGGGTCTCAATTTTCAGACAGCCCCCCAGGAGGGGCAGGGCTTGCATCTGTGTGGGTGTGCCAGAGAGAAAGAGAGACAGACTCCTCGACAGCACCAGGCAGCAGGTGCCGGGAGCTGGTGATCAGAGGTGCTTTTTTTCCCCAGAAGCTTCAGCGGGTATCTGCGGGTGGATGTGGAGGAGTAGGCTGGTGGGGGGAGGGGGCAGGCTGGCATGCGGGCATTGGGCTTCTGGATTCAGTGGAATGGAATGACAGCCCCCCATGACTGGAACGATGGTCCCAGATTCTCGATGATGGCTCCTGGGACTGGCATGACTGCTTCAGGTAAAGTGGAATAACAGCCTATGTGAGTTGAATGATGTCCCCATAATTAGTGCTTGGTTGGGCACACTTCATTCAATCATTGGTCAATCATGCAATAGGTGGTAGCAGGTACAGGAAGGCACACAGGCAGGCACATATAGTATGTTGTGTGTTTATTTCCATCTCATTCTGATAGGATTTATGCTGGATGTGGCCAAGGGTATTGAGCATGAGCACAGATGAGACCTGTTGCTTGTTCTGAAAGGTGGCAGCTTGAACTGGATGCACCTCTCCCATTTTGTCTAGCAGCAGGCAGCCTATCTCTCTCTCTCTATGTCCATGTACTGCAGGTGACAGCATTGGTGGGAGCGTGTCTGTCTCTTCTTTTAGCAGTGGGGAGACTCTCTCTCTCTCTCTCTCTCTCTCTCTCTCTCTCTCTCTCTCTCTCTCTCTCTCTCTCTCTCTGTCTCCTAGACAGGAGTTTGATGCAATCAAGACAGGCATGCAATGGGGGTGGGCAGTTGACTGGCCAATGGCCATGAGCAGCAGGTTGCTACTACCTTGTGAAAAAGGTTTATTGTGCTGGCTCCCATCATTCACGCTGCATCACCTGTTGTCCCATCCCCACATGGACTTGACTCATATCCCTAGAAAGGGTTAGGGTGGAACTGTGACTCTCAAAGGGGAGAGTGTTGCTTCTTAGCCTAGCTAGGAGTTCAATGCCATCAAAGCAGGTTGTTGCCTTAAACATACAGGGTGGCTTAGTTTTATGGAAGAAGGGGACCCTGGCTCTCTGTGTGAGGAGATGACAGCCCCAGACCCATGATGGTGGGTCCTGGGGCTAGAAGAGTGGCAGCATGTAGATATTGGCCACTGTCCTCCCTTCCAGTAATGTAGGCCACAGGACCCTGACGGCAGGGAGGAGGGGGGTCTGTAGTGGCTGCTTATTGATGCAGTTGAAAATTGGTTCTCTGTCCGAGGAATGACGACCCCAGACCCATCACGGTGGGTTCTGGGGCTAGAAGACTGGCAGCGTGTAGATATTGGTCACAGCCCTACCTGCCAGTAACGTAGGCCCCAGGACCCTGACGGTGGGTCCTGGGGATGGAGTGGCTGCTTCTTGATGTAGTTGAAGATTGGTTCTCTGTGTAAGGAATGATTCCCCAGACTCATCACCGTGGGTCCTGGGGCTAAGGTGGCAACTTCTGGATATTGGCCACAGCCCTCCCTGCTAGTGACATCGGCCCCAGGACCCTGACGGCAGGTCCTGGGGCTGGAGTGGCTGCTTCTTGATGCAGTTCAAAGATGGCTCTTTGTGCGAGGATCTCCAGGAGAGAATCTTCCGCAGAAAGATGCATTGTTCCTTATGTGAACATCAGTTGAACATGTGTCAGTGGGTCCTAAGAGATAGCCAAGCACCATTCTGTCAGAGCTGGCTGAGTTTTACTTGCTTTGAAAGACCCCACGCGATCTCCAAGAGAGAATCTTCCACAGCAAGATGCATTGCTCCTTATGCAAACATCAGTTGAACATATGTCAGTAGGTCCTAAGAGATAGCCAAGCACCATTGTGTCAGAGCAGGCTGAGTTTTACTTGCTTGGAAAGACCCCAAGTAATCTCCAGGAGAGAAACTTCCACAGCAAGACAAAAGACTTGGGATTGCTTATTGGGGGGATTTGGGAGTGGGTTTTGTTCTGGAGTACTTCAATTTCCCAAGCAGCAGCCTGAGAGGTTTAACTGTGCTTGACAGTTGGAGCTAAACAAGGGCAGCACAGCAGGATATGTGATTTCAGTAGCCTTTGAGTGGGCAGCATTGCTCAGTTGTGGGACAGGAGTCAAGAGAGCCCATTTCTAATTCCTGGTTTGGAATAGGCTGCATTTCAACTTTCCCAGTTCTAACTCAGAGGGCTACAATTCTTGGACCTTACAGAACTAAGAACCTGTATAGGATTTAGAAGGGCCTGATAATGAAATTGCCTGCAGTAATGTATTCACAAAGGACTTTCTTTTGTTCTATCTCCTCCTCCCCACCCAGAATAGAATTTAGTATGATTGTTTATATTACAATCGCACATAGAGGCTGTGAGCAAAGTCTACGTCTGTGTACTAGTTGCTGTATCCAGAGAGAGGTGTTTTTTCTCTCTAGATGCTAAATGATTCACAATAAGAGGTGGTGCAGACGTTAGAGCACTGGTCTGGGACTCTAGAGACCTGGGTTCTCTTCCCTGATCTGCCACAGATAAAATCGGCCAGTGGTTATCAAATTGGGGAGTGCATTCTGGGGATATGGCTGCCAGACTCCTATCTCTTTAGCGGGAAATTTCCAAAATGGTGGTGGCCAAAAGCCAGTTGTGCAACATGACTTCTGATTGGCATGGGCGGCATTGGCAGCAGCAGCCGAGATTGAATTTCCCGGGCACAGAGAGCAGAGGCAGCATTGGAAGCAGCAGCAGACATTGGATTGCTCAGGCACAGAACCCATGGCACAGAGAGCAGAGGCAGCGTTGGAAGCAGCAGGAGATATTGGATTGCTCAGGCACAGAACCCATGGCACAGAGAACAGAGGCAGCATTGTAAGCAGCAGCAGACATTGGATTGCTAGGGGACAGAACTCATGGCACAGACAGCAGAGGCAGCATTGACATTAGGAGCAGCAGACCTTTAATTGACCGGGTACAGAACCCGTGGAACAACAGAGACAGCAGCAACAGGATTTGCCTGTAAACAGCACCCATGGAGCCAGGATGGTTTGATTTGCAAGGAAAAAGCTCCCATCAGACATCAGCAGCAGGATTGCATGGGCACATTTTGATTGGCCAGGGCAGAGCACCCATGCACCAGCAGACAGCAGCAGTGGGATTACCAGACCAGTGGTGCACATCACCCAGGGATGCCAGAGTAGGCAGACAGGCAGCATGGCATGAACAGAAGGCAGGAAGACTGTGGCAGGCTTTTATCTAGACCACCTGGGCAGGCAGGCAGGTGGACGGATGGGTGGGCAGGCAGCGTGGCATGAGCAGAAGGCAGGCAGACTGAGGCAGGCTTTTATCTAGACCACCTGGGCAGGTGGGGGTGGGCAGACAGCGTGGCATGAGCAGAAGACAGGCAGACTGAGGCAGGGTTCAAACTTTGCAACCTGGGTGGGTGGGCAGGCAGGCGGATAGGCAGGCTGTATGTTATGAGAGGCAGTAGGGAAGGCAGGCTGGGACCTTGGCACTAAGTTGACAGGGCACTCAAATAGGCTGGTGAAGACTGTGCCGCTTGTGCGAGAGATAGCCAGTCAGATAGGCAGGCTGAGATCGTCTAGCCACTAACCATAGGCAAGCTTGCAGGCTTACAGTTTCCCAATGCCACACTGCAGCATTCAGTCAGTCAGATAGGTTGTCCCAGGCCATGTAGCATGAGAGAGAGAGAGAGAGAGAGAGAGAGAGAGAGAGAGAGAGAGGCAGGGGGGGCAGGTAGGGTGCCACTGAAGTAGTGGGAGGGAGAGACAGCACCTCAGCTCAGCAGCAGCCCTTATTGACGAGGAGCCCCTTCCCAATACTGCCACTGGCATGGGATGGCGTGTGCCACTGCATCATCACTCCTTGTCCAGTGGCAGCTCGGGGAATTCCCAGAGTGGAAGGTTCACCTTTAGGAACAAGAACTGCTCCACCAACTTGGCCCCCAGTCTCAGGTGGTGCGGGGAACAAATGTCCACCACAACAGAGAACACCCACTCGCTGGGGACACTGGTTGGTGGGCATGACAATAATCCCCATGTCACTTTGGACATGGCCAGCCACACATTGGTCTTGTCAGCCCAGTAGACCAAGGGATCGCTGCTGAGATCGATGCACCGCTCCTCTTCCAGGTAGGTATCAACTGCTGCTGAGGCGCCATTATATAATCTCTCATATCTGTCCCTGGGCACCACCGCCCCGGCTGCCCTCAGCTACACTGTCAGTCCCTGCCCTTTTGTGCAGAGGAGGAGCTGTTGGCAGTAGGCTGCTGCTAATCCTTCTGTAGCTGGAGCTGCTGCTACTGCTCACGCTGGGGGCAGGGATAGATCCCGCTGGCTAAGAGGGGTGGCTGCTCCCACTCCCATCAACCCCTGGGGCTTCCTGCTGCTGCTGCCTCACACTTTCAAGAGCCTGCTCTGAGTTCCGAACCCTCTCCCCAAGATCATCCTTCCAGAGGCCATAGAGGGGTGACTTGCATGGCACGCTGTCCTTGACCCTGGGGTCCAGCATTGTTCCCACAACATATTCCCCCCTCTGTAGAAGCTTGTCAAACCTCGCCGTCAGGCCTGACTTAAGCTTCTGCACCAGCCCAACCACCTCAGCCCCCAGCTTCTTGCCCCCTATGGCCACAATGCTGCCCCTGAACCATGATCTCCTCTAGACTCCCGTGGAGACTCTGAACCAGAGGGGTCACCTGGCTTATCATCATTGTGGATGATCTGATGGTCTCTGTCACCTCAAGGAATGTTCTTAGACTAGGACCGTCTGTACCAGGATCTCCCATTCTGGCCCATTGAAGCCTGAAGGTGCCCCACTGTCCAAGTCCAATTCCACCTGATGGAAGGCGACTTTCTGCTCCACAAGCAGCTCATGGATCAGGAAGGTGGAATTCCACCTTGTGGACACGTCCTGCACTGGCAGATGCCCTGGGGAGCCTTGCTCAGCCTGCTTGGCCCCAAGGATTTCGCTGCCCTTAACACTGCAGTTAAAGAACCCCACCAGCTTCCTCCCCCACTCTTTCAGGGAGCTAAGGGTGCCTGCCCAATCCCCTTCTCCCCAAAGCCCAGAGCNATTGCTCAGTTGTGGGACAGGAGTCAAGAGAGCCCATTTCTAATTCCTGGTTTGGAATAGGCTGCATTTCAACTTTCCCAGTTCTAACTCAGAGGGCTACAATTCTTGGACCTTACAGAACTAAGAACCTGTATAGGATTTAGAAGGGCCTGATAATGAAATTGCCTGCAGTAATGTATTCACAAAGGACTTTCTTTTGTTCTATCTCCTCCTCCCCACCCAGAATAGAATTTAGTATGATTGTTTATATTACAATCGCACATAGAGGCTGTGAGCAAAGTCTACGTCTGTGTACTAGTTGCTGTATCCAGAGAGAGGTGTTTTTTCTCTCTAGATGCTAAATGATTCACAATAAGAGGTGGTGCAGACGTTAGAGCACTGGTCTGGGACTCTAGAGACCTGGGTTCTCTTCCCTGATCTGCCACAGATAAAATCGGCCAGTGGTTATCAAATTGGGGAGTGCATTCTGGGGATATGGCTGCCAGACTCCTATCTCTTTAGCGGGAAATTTCCAAAATGGTGGTGGCCAAAAGCCAGTTGTGCAACATGACTTCTGATTGGCATGGGCGGCATTGGCAGCAGCAGCAGACATTGGATTGCTCAGGCACAGAACCCATGGCACAGAGAGCAGAGGCAGCATTGGAAGCAGCAGGAGATATTGGATTGCTCAGGCACAGAACCCATGGCACAGAGAGCAGAGGCAGCGTTGGAAGCAGCAGGAGATATTGGATTGCTCAGGCACAGAACCCATGGCACAGAGAACAGAGGCAGCATTGTAAGCAGCAGCAGACATTGGATTGCTAGGGGACAGAACTCATGGCACAGACAGCAGAGGCAGCATTGACATTAGGAGCAGCAGACCTTTAATTGACCGGGTACAGAACCCGTGGAACAACAGAGACAGCAGCAACAGGATTTGCCTGTAAACAGCACCCATGGAGCCAGGATGGTTTGATTTGCAAGGAAAAAGCTCCCATCAGACATCAGCAGCAGGATTGCATGGGCACATTTTGATTGGCCAGGGCAGAGCACCCATGCACCAGCAGACAGCAGCAGTGGGATTACCAGACCAGTGGTGCACATCACCCAGGGATGCCAGAGTAGGCAGACAGGCAGCATGGCATGAACAGAAGGCAGGAAGACTGTGGCAGGCTTTTATCTAGACCACCTGGGCAGGCAGGCAGGTGGACGGATGGGTGGGCAGGCAGCGTGGCATGAGCAGAAGGCAGGCAGACTGAGGCAGGCTTTTATCTAGACCACCTGGGCAGGTGGGGGTGGGCAGACAGCGTGGCATGAGCAGAAGACAGGCAGACTGAGGCAGGGTTCAAACTTTGCAACCTGGGTGGGTGGGCAGGCAGGCGGATAGGCAGGCTGTATGTTATGAGAGGCAGTAGGGAAGGCAGGCTGGGACCTTGGCACTAAGTTGACAGGGCACTCAAATAGGCTGGTGAAGACTGTGCCGCTTGTGCGAGAGATAGCCAGTCAGATAGGCAGGCTGAGATCGTCTAGCCACTAACCATAGGCAAGCTTGCAGGCTTACAGTTTCCCAATGCCACACTGCAGCATTCAGTCAGTCAGATAGGTTGTCCCAGGCCATGTAGCATGAGAGAGAGAGAGAGAGAGAGAGAGAGAGAGAGAGAGAGAGAGGCAGGGGGGGCAGGTAGGGTGCCACTGAAGTAGTGGGAGGGAGAGACAGCACCTCAGCTCAGCAGCAGCCCTTATTGACGAGGAGCCCCTTCCCAATACTGCCACTGGCATGGGATGGCGTGTGCCACTGCATCATCACTCCTTGTCCAGTGGCAGCTCGGGGAATTCCCAGAGTGGAAGGTTCACCTTTAGGAACAAGAACTGCTCCACCAACTTGGCCCCCAGTCTCAGGTGGTGCGGGGAACAAATGTCCACCACAACAGAGAACACCCACTCGCTGGGGACACTGGTTGGTGGGCATGACAATAATCCCCATGTCACTTTGGACATGGCCAGCCACACATTGGTCTTGTCAGCCCAGTAGACCAAGGGATCGCTGCTGAGATCGATGCACCGCTCCTCTTCCAGGTAGGTATCAACTGCTGCTGAGGCGCCATTATATAATCTCTCATATCTGTCCCTGGGCACCACCGCCCCGGCTGCCCTCAGCTACACTGTCAGTCCCTGCCCTTTTGTGCAGAGGAGGAGCTGTTGGCAGTAGGCTGCTGCTAATCCTTCTGTAGCTGGAGCTGCTGCTACTGCTCACGCTGGGGGCAGGGATAGATCCCGCTGGCTAAGAGGGGTGGCTGCTCCCACTCCCATCAACCCCTGGGGCTTCCTGCTGCTGCTGCCTCACACTTTCAAGAGCCTGCTCTGAGTTCCGAACCCTCTCCCCAAGATCATCCTTCCAGAGGCCATAGAGGGGTGACTTGCATGGCACGCTGTCCTTGACCCTGGGGTCCAGCATTGTTCCCACAACATATTCCCCCCTCTGTAGAAGCTTGTCAAACCTCGCCGTCAGGCCTGACTTAAGCTTCTGCACCAGCCCAACCACCTCAGCCCCCAGCTTCTTGCCCCCTATGGCCACAATGCTGCCCCTGAACCATGATCTCCTCTAGACTCCCGTGGAGACTCTGAACCAGAGGGGTCACCTGGCTTATCATCATTGTGGATGATCTGATGGTCTCTGTCACCTCAAGGAATGTTCTTAGACTAGGACCGTCTGTACCAGGATCTCCCATTCTGGCCCATTGAAGCCTGAAGGTGCCCCACTGTCCAAGTCCAATTCCACCTGATGGAAGGCGACTTTCTGCTCCACAAGCAGCTCATGGATCAGGAAGGTGGAATTCCACCTTGTGGACACGTCCTGCACTGGCAGATGCCCTGGGGAGCCTTGCTCAGCCTGCTTGGCCCCAAGGATTTCGCTGCCCTTAACACTGCAGTTAAAGAACCCCACCAGCTTCCTCCCCCACTCTTTCAGGGAGCTAAGGGTGCCTGCCCAATCCCCTTCTCCCCAAAGCCCAGAGCATCTGTGACCACCAGGTGGAGGGTGTGTGCGGTGCAAGGGATGATGATAAATTTTGCATTGCCGACAGCCCTCACTATATTTGATGCATTATCAGTCACCACACACCCCTGGGTGAACGGTGCACCTGGCGTGACCCACTCCTCCACCACTGTGTTCAGGGCTGCCTCTATGTTCCAGGCAGTGTGGGGGTAGTCCATGGCTTCTGCCTGAAACAGGGCCCACCTATACCCTGCTTCAGGACCCCTCCTGCTGCTGCCCAATACCAACTCTGTGTCCTCCCACCAGTGCGCCGTCACCACCAGGTAAGCGTATTGGGTGTTCCTGGAGGCCCACAGCTCAGTGGTGAAATGGACAGTGGCACCCCCAGTTCCTGCCAGTGCCAGCTGTTCCTTCACTCTCTCCTTCAATTCCCTGTACAGGCCTGGCACCTCCGTACGGCTGAGGGTGGTGCAGCATGGCATCTTAAATTGAGGGGCCAGGAACCCCATCAGACGCTTAAACTCTGTGTCCCTGACGATGGAGAAGGGCTGGCCATCAACAGCGATCATCTCTCCCAACAGGTGCATGGCTTTCTCTTGAAAGCCACACCGTGCTCCAGCTGCTGAGGCCTTGGAAGCTGTCCCCACCCCAGCTCCTCCATTGTGGGATGACGCTACTGCTTCTGCTCCTGCTGCTCCCCCCCAGCAGCAATAGTGCTCTTGCTGCTAGAGGCAGCAGCTGCAGTGGGACGGTTGCCCGATGGAGGACGAGTGGCCGCGTGGATTGGGAACCCACTTGTGTCCACTGACCCAGCCTTCCCACTTAGCAGAGCAACACTGTGGCACGTTTTTAGATGCCTGGACATGGCGGATGTCCCTAGGTTGGTGAGCACCTACCCTGGTTTCACCACCTTGCTGCACAAAGTGCACCGCACCTCCCAGGGATCATCCGCCTGCACCACCTTAAAATGTTCCCAGACCCATGATTTTTTAGCCCCTCCTGTCTTCTAGCCTGTAACGGGTGACGCACTCCTGCAGAGGGGGGAATATGGGAGGGGCAGGACATGGTGGCACTGGTGACAGAGGTCGTTGAGGGACAGTCATCATCTCAGCAGCACGAGATACAGAGACCTCCTCCACAGAAATCTCTCCTGTGATGGAGGCTGTTGGACTCCCCATGCTGCTCCCACTCTGAGCAGCAGTCTCCCCATGCCCCCTATAGCTGCTGTTGCTGCTGCTGCTGCTGCTCGGGGATCGCGCCCTGCCTCTAAGCAGGCTCTCAACAATGGGGGAGTTGTGAGACAATGCTGGCCCCTGCTGGGATTCTTCATCCCCGGAATCACCTGCTGCCACAGATGTCACAGCCACCACAGTCTCTTCTACTGCCAGGAGGTGACACCCAACCTCCTGACCCTTAGTGCTGGGAGAGCGAGACCCAACATCACCACCAGGCCTTCGCAGCTTGGGGCGTGGGGATGTGCTTGGGCTGCTGCTTCTGCCCACTGCTGGCACTCTGATGGCACAGCCCCTGCCACATGCCTCATTGGCCGCCTTGCGGGCAGCAGCGTGACCATGACCTCTCATAACTCCCTTCTCCATTTCTACAAACCACACAATTAATTATATTAAAGACATTTTTATTAATTTTTGTACAATTTTTATCAAATATTATATGTATCTATCTTAACTACACTAAATTTAACTGCTATTTAACTATCTAATAACTATTATAAAACCTATGAAACTAAATAATGGAATATAAAAAACACACTCTAAAACTAGATCACTATATCTCTATAAACTAAGCTAACTTAACTGTAATAGCTAACTATAATCCTACCTAACAACTACTATAATCTCTCTCTCTCTCTCTCTCTCTCTCTCTCTCTCTATATATATATATATATATATATACACACACAATATTACACAGGGATGGGGGGGGACACAGACAGCTCACAACAACACAGGGAGGGGTACAGAAACTGAAATAAAACCTAAATCAATCTAATCCTACACTAATAAATGAAAAACCAGAGGAAGAGAATGAGGGATGGAATATGGAATATGGAGGGAGAGGGAAAGGAATGGATTCAATGGAGGGTAGGCAGTTAGAACACAGGGAGGCGTACAAAATAAAAAATAACTGCTAAATCTATCTAATATAAACCAACTAAATGATAATAGGGAGGTAAATCTGTTGGATGGGTGAAATGGGAGGAGGATTGTGAATGGATGAGGGGACCAAACTGCTGGGAGTCACGGAGCCTTCTGAAAACGCTGCTGACAGAGCAGTGGCTGGCTCAGAAGGTGTTGGAAAGGGGGCAGGTCAAAGAGTTTTGTTACTTGCTGCTCCCACCTTACCAAAAGGCCCGAATGGCTCTGTGCAGCCTAGCCCCTGGCCAATCACAGACTGTGAAGTCACTGTTCAGTTGAAAAGGAAAGGTGATTGAGTAGGCTGGCTGCAACTCCTAGCCTCTCCACCACCCAGTAGCAGGAAGTCTGCTCCACAGCTGCCTCCACCTCCCTGGACCTTCAGTCACGTTTTTCCCGTCTAAACTCAACCGAACGTGCCCGAACACGAATGAACTGTTCGGTTGCTTTGTCGTTCGGTTAGAATTCAGTTCGGATTTGGTTCAGGAGTTTGGTTCAGTCGTCCGAACAGGCCGAGTTTGTTCCGAACTCTGAACGTTCGAACCGGATTCTCCCATCCCTAGTATTTCAACTTATCTCTCTCTGTGTTATATAATATCCCCATTTAGAAATGTATCATATTAATATTCTCATGTATTGAAGTTTGTCCTTTATACATCTTGCAAATACCTCGGAAATTATTCTGTTGAATGATAAAAAGACCAATATTCTGATATTATGGTGTCAGTCTGCAGAGTAGCTGCTTCTGGAACAAAGGAAAAACAAGACCAAATTGTTACAAATTTGGTTTATTAAAATCTGCATGTGACAGTGCAGAATCCATTACTGAAACTCATTGCAAAAGTACATCTTTATGATAAAGCATTGACTGACCTACGAAACAATTCACACCACTCAATGTACTGTTACTCATTTTGCTTTCAGTGATGTACTTGGCTTATAATAGCTTGAGTAACTTTACATACAAACAATAAACAGCACCGGGAGGTCTTCAATGTGCTCTCATCCTCTTAAACAGATTAGGAACCATTTGGGTAATTTCTTTTCTCCTGCCGTTATTTAGAGGACTAAGCTCTACCTCAGACTGGCTTTTTGTCCAGTGATTGAAGGCACAGTAGGAATATAGCAACCAAAGAGAAAATCAGCTCATACCAATTTGGATACTATCAAAGATTACTTGGAAACATGGGACAGCTCTCTTGGATTCCTCTTCAGAAATATCTTAATCTTCATCTTAATCTACAAACCACTGTTCTGCTCCATCTGTTGTATTGTCTTGCTGATTTTTGAGCTTTTTCTGATGGAATGAGACAATAACAATCTTAATGTGTATGTTACCTCCTGCCTATTGAATTCTGCTATTGATCCATATTTCTTTAATAATAAGTTTATCATGTATATAGCATTTTAATGTGTCCTGCTCTCAGAAATATTGTCTTCTGCTGAGTGTTCTGTTCTCCAACATAGTCCCCCTTTAAAGCGAGGTATAGGAGAGCTGGTGCCCCACCATCCTAACTTATTATGGTTCAACTCAGTGCCTTACTATTTGGTAAGATGATGTCACTCCTAATAATTTATTTATTGATTTAGTCAAATTTCCCTGCCACTCTTCCTGCAGAGGCTCAGGGTGGCTCACAGTCATAAAAACAGCAATAAAAATAATTAAAATCAATAATAGTTATTAAAAAAAATCTCCTTTATGCCCCTCCCAGCCCTCCCATAAACCCCTGGCCCCATCCCATCCTACCCTATCCCATCCAACCAAATAAAAATGTCTTCTATGGTTTCTGGACAATTAACAGGCTCAAACGTAGCCGGACCACTGACCGAATTACAGGGTACACAGGGGGGCAGTGGCTCCCTACCTTTTTGATGGCCCTCTTTGTTACTGGCTTTAGAAGGCTACAGGGGGGGGGGCATGATTTCATTGAGGACCCCACTACCTTTTATATTGCAATTCAAGCCCTGAGGAGAACTCCCCAGGTGGAGAGAGTTCTATAATTGCGGGGCAGCTGCCAAGAATGCCTCCCTGTATGCCATACCTGTAAAAACATCTGGAAGAGATGACACCTGCAAGAGGACACGCCTGGTTGACCTCAGGGGCCATTTGGCGGTATGAGGGAAGAGGCAGTCTTTCAGATACCTGAGTCCCAAGCTGTTTAGGGCCCAAGCCAATTCAACCAGCACCTTCTATTGTGCCCATGTAATAACATAGCTAAACACTTTTCTGTTTGTGCCCCCCTCCTAGGGGGGAAGCCCCAATCTAGCAAGGATTTACCCCAGGAAGGTCAGACCTGTAGACCATGTGAGACCTGTGCCTGATTAACTCTGCTAGCTGCAGTAAATACAGTTCAAAATGAATGCCATGAAATACATCATTAGGGCTGAAATGAGAATCCATTTGATACTCACAAGAATCTCACAAGCATCGAGAAACCGTAGTGAGATCTTGGGATGATCTTGCTAAGGGTTTTTTGAATCTCGCTAAATAAAATCCAACACAGTTCACAGTACATGCACAAAAATGGTCACCAGGGCCATTCAACATGTGCGCAGCCCTTTGCCAAGATGTCATGGGCAGTACTGGTGCCATTTTGGAAAAGGGAGGCTGTTCTGCACATGTGCAGACCAGCTGCCCTTTTCTAAAATGGCGCTGATTCTGCCTGCGCCATCTTGGAAAAGGTCAATGCAAGCGCTGAATGTCCCCGATGACTGTTTTTAAGCTCCCTTCTTTGGGTTTTGGTGTTTTTATGTGACTGTATTTATATTTATGTTTATTTTTATATGTATTTTAATTGTTGCTGTGAGCTGCCCCAAGCTGCTTTAGCAGGAGGGTGAGGCTATATAAATAAAATGAAATAAATAAATATTTATTTAAAAATTTGCTAGCCCACGCCCTCCTGCCAAAGGCAGTTCGGAGTGGTGTATAGTAAATAAAATAATTATTTTTATTTTTTTCAAATTAAGCACTGCTACACTGGAATTTAAATCTAGGTCTCCCATCACCAAAATCCATCTTCTGTACCTAACCATCTCCTATTTCTTCAAAATCAAACAGTTCTTGGCTCATCCGATATCTATGCAATTTCAATGTAACTGGACTGGGTTTGTTTGAGAAATTCTCAAAAAAATGATACAGAGGCCAATTGTTGAGAAGTTGTTGTTTTTTCTTTCTTTCTATTCTTCATTTCTGCATATTTTTTAAAAATTCCTCGAGCTCTATATTGTCTGGGCATGATAGGTTCAAGTGACTGACTTCATGCATTCATCGAGACTCCTTATGGTATTAAATAGCAGATACTTGTAAGTCCAGATGCGCTGTGTTCCCACAATTACAATATTTACAGTGCTCCCCTGCTGGTTTCACAAATAAGGCTTGTCAGTCAGTCAGGCAGAACTTCAAAGGAGAACAGGCTGCAAAATAAATGGAGAAGAGAGAGAGAGAAAAAAAGAAGATAACCATTGATTGAAGTCATGAAGCCCTTCAATCACATATGGCAGGTTCATTTCTCCTTCCTCTCAGTTCCTGTGTGTGTATGGAGTTTCTTCTTCTGTTATTTTCTCAAAATTAGTCTCGTCTCTTCCAGTTTTTGATTTCTATCCTCATCAATGTGCTGGACACTGATCTCAGGCAACAAACCACTCTGAGTTCCAGTATGTTGCTTTTTTTGTTGTTGTCAGAATCAGTGTTCCAAGGTTTCAGGGAGAGTCAAGGCCTAACATGAGGGCTAAGCAGGAAATTGGAAGCTTTGGGGGATTTCATGAATGTTAGACCCCTTGTCTCTCCCTCTGTTCCCCTTCCTAAGTCTCTCCCCCAGCTCCTGTCTCTCAGATTGTAAGCCCTAGGGGATGAGGGGGGCCTGAATGTCGCTGTCTTTTGTTCCTTGCACCAGAGCAGCGCCATGAGATTTTTAAAGCTTTTGCAAGCATTTGCATTTAAAGGGGAGCTCTCCTCCCCCCCCACCCCCGTGTGATAGCTGGATTAGTAAAGAAGGGTCATTGTCTCTGCACCCTGGAAGAAGTCAAGCACACACAGATGTAGGTTTTAAAAGGCCGCACTCTTTATTCAAATCAAATTAACAGTCAGGGGAGGGGACACTCCACCGATGACGTCTACATTTCAGCATACTATGTGGTGGCCTGATGTGCACTCATGTACAGCTAGGTCACTCTCACCCCAGCTGCCTGACTGGTCAGGGAGGCATGTTATCCTCTAGTGACCGGGAAGCAAGATGGGAAGTGATGGCCCACCTGAGACTACCCCTGTCTTCATGTAAAGTGTTCATTCCCCATTCTGGGCCTGGTTTGGAAACTGGTTGCTCCTGATCTACTTTCACCCAAGACCCCATCTCTTAAGGAGATGACTTAATAACAGATATCTCTCAAACATTAAATAACTCACTGGGGCCCTGCAAGAGTGCAGCAAGGAAATTTAAAACTGTAACGCTACCCAACTCTGGTCAACTCAGCCAATTCAGATTGTCGTGCACGGCAGGGAAGGTGAAAAACGACAAAGTCCACAGCCAATCAGGGTTTGGTAGGGGAAAATAAATTCTTCCTGCTCCCATACAGAGCAACCAGCATTTCACTCACAGTGTCATTTAGGGAGGGAGGGTGCTGCTTGCTTCTCCAGATTCCCAGGGTAAACTGGCTATTTTGCCCTGCAAAATGGCACCCAGCAAGTCTCACAATGTGAGCTCTTGCTTTGCGCCACACCAGTTGGTTGCTCTGGCAACCGCATGGCCAGGCCACTGCCTGTTCTCCTCTGGCTAATCCCACTGTGTCTTCTCCCTTGTGAAGGAGGTGGGACAAACTCCTCCAACTCATAGTCCGTCATTAGGGCAGGTGCAGGGGAAAAGGTAATTTCTGAACTATTCTTTTACATTTGAAAAAAATGAGGTTATATTACTTTAATAATTTTGTGTTTTCTACAATGTGGCCAGGGCATAACTCTAACGGGAACAAGTGGTGTATGGGACACACAAGTCTGTAGGGTCAAATTCCCTAGTGCATGCGTGCCCCCTGGAAGTGAGGCAGAGGTGAGGGGACAGGATTCTATCTTCTGCACTAGGGTCAATTCCAGCCCATCTATGTCCCTGCAGTGTGGGCATGTTGTAGCCTTCTTGATGTGGTCCCAGAAACCCGGAGTACCTACCTATCCACTTGCATTATACCTAAGATTCCTGGTTACAGTTCCTTAAGAACCCATGAAAAATGAGATGAACCAAGATACGTGACTCTGGAACATTTGAGAGAAGGATCCCATGTTCACTGCATTTCCTCCATTGACAGCAAGGTGGAAAATGCAATTAATATGAATCCCTGTCTGAGGGTGACCTCGCATTTATTTAAAATTCCATCTAGGAATTTACTTTTTAAAAATAATTAAAATGTGTAACTTTATCAATGAGGATGATAGGTGGGCAGTACAGGGTAGTAAACTACTATGAAAGGATTATTTGCATGATAGAAACAGATACATTAAAAGTAGAGCTGAAATAGGTACCTGATTTGGTATCTGAGGGTAATTCCCACGTTTTCGGGTACCCTTTTGGAGTACCTGAATATAGTTGGAGTACTTGAAAATGAAAAATGTTGGCTATTAATTTTTGGAGTATCCAAAATTATCCCCCAAATGTAAATAATACCTCCAAAATCTGGGACAAAATCGGGATGAAACACGTATTTTGCTATACCAGTTGTCATTATTTCAGTATAATGGTTGTTGGTATTTTAGGTATCAATCAAAATCCGGTTCAGGTACTGAAAAGTATCAAAATATTTGGTTCAATCAGGTACCAGAAATTTGATGGGTATTTCTGGTACTCGTTTAATCTATAGTTAAATGTCTTAAAAATAGTAAATTTCAGACATAGGTCCCCTTCCTATAGCGTACTGAGTTAATCAGGGGGGGTCACTATGAAGAGGGTATTCTCGGTGGCTGTACCCCAACTCTGGAGCTCCCTCCCGGAGGAGGCTTGCCTGACCCCGGACGTGTTGACTTTTGGTCGCTTGTGTAAAACTTGGCTGTTCTTCCAGGCCTTTGGTGCAGGGGACGGGTGAAGGTAGTTATGCGGGGGGGGGGGGGAGGGTTTGTGTTTTGTTATATTTTTAAGTTGGGTGGGAATGTCATTTTATATTTATATGATTTTATTGTGATTATGTTGTTTTATTGATATGATTTTATTGTAAACTGCTC
Organism: Sphenodon punctatus; assembly: GCA_003113815.1. Lineage (NCBI taxonomy): Eukaryota > Metazoa > Chordata > Lepidosauria > Sphenodontia > Sphenodontidae > Sphenodon > Sphenodon punctatus. Next base: position 815,551 of record QEPC01001581.1, read on the forward strand.
TGAGCTGCCTGTGGTGGAGTTGGGTGGGGTATTAAATTGTTAAAATAAATTAAAATAAATAAATATATAAATATTCAAGGTTCTGGCTTTGACCTTCACAGCCCTAAATGACCTGGGACTCACATATCTGAAAGACTGCCATTTGTTCCATGTCCCCATTGCAGGCCTGTGATTGGCTGGGAGTGCCTCTTTGTGAGTACTGTCCATTAACCATGTTTATATAACAAGAGCTCGTAGCAAGAGGGTGTGTGGGTGAGGGTGGGGGGATTTTTCCCTGCCTGCTGCCCTTCTCATGCTGCCTCTGGGGATGCTGTGCTTGGTAGACCCTCTCCGACTGCCCACCTCCCTGGCTCCTTGTGGCCCTTTTAGGAGGCTGGTAGTGGGAATCAGGTTCCAGAGGGGGAATATGTTTAGAGGAAGTTGGCAGAGGGGCAGAACTTGGGTTATGTTGGTCATGGGGAGTATGGTGGTGGTGGTGGTGGTGGTGGTGAGATAGACTATTGGGAATGTTGGGAGAGGCACTTCTTTTCATTTGACCGAGACCCTCAGTCTCGGTGCTTACCTGATGTCTGGCCGCTTTCAGGGACTGGATGAGGATGAGGCAATTGAAGCTGAATCCAGACAAGACTGAGGTGATGATGGTTGTCCATCCTTGTGACCTGGAGGGGATTGGGACTCCTGTTATTGGTGGAATCCGACCCCCTTTGGTTGATCAGGTTTGCAGCCTTGGAGTACTTCTGGACTCCTTGCCTGGTTGCAGCAGTGACCAAGTGTGCTTTTCGCCAACTCCATCTGGTGAGGAGGCTTCGGATTTTTCTTTCTGGATTCAGGTCTGGCCACCATCATCCATGCTTTCATTACCTTGAGCCTAGATTACTTAAATGCGCTCCATGTGGGGCTGCCCTTGATGACTGTTTGGAGTCTGCAGCTGGTGCAGAATGCAGCAGCTCACTTCCTTTCGGGGTCAAGTATCCAGGAGCACGTTATACCAGTGCTCCGAAGTCTGGATTGGCTCCCTATAGCTTTCCGGGCACAATTAAAGATGTTGGTTTTGACTTTTAAAGTTCTAAATGGTCTGAGCCCCACATATCTAAATGATCACCTGTCCTTCCATGTCCCATCATGGCCCTTATGATTAGCTGGGAGCGCCTCCCTGTGTGTACCATCTATTAGCCTGGTTCATATGACAAGGGCCCGCAGGGGGGCATTCTCAGTTGCTGCCCCAGTGCTTTGAACTCCCTTTCCATGGAGATTCATTTGAGCCTGAGCATTTTCTGGAGGCAGTGTAAGACATTTTTATTTGGAAAGGAATTTGGCAGGTGAGAATAGGGAATGAAGGTGGACTTTGGGTCATTTGGGAGTAAGAGTGGGAGAGCGGGTTGGGTGGGGGAAGGTATTGGGTGGGTTCTGTGGGTGTGGGTTTTATGGTGTTTTTAAGGTTTTTTGTATTAAATGTTTTTTTATGAATTATAAACCACCATGAGACTTAGGGAAGGGCAGCATATAAATTTAAACAAATACATTAAATTAATAAAGGGAGGCATTCTTGGTTGCTGCTCCAGTGCTGTGGAACTCCCTTTCCATGGCAGTTCATTTGAGCCCAAGTCTGAACAACTTCCAGAGGTGGTGTAAGGCTTTCTTCTTGTTTAAAGGCATTTAGTGGGTGGGGATAGGATATTGGGGGTGATCGTGTAGTCAAGGTGTGGGGGGTTGGGTGTAGGGAATAGGAAGTTTTGAATATTGGGTGAGTTTTGTGGCAGGTTGGGAGATTTGGGAGGTTGTATTAGTTTCTTTTTTTCTTTCTTTTTAATGGTTTGTGAACCACCCCGAGCCTCTGGGAATGCCAACATAATAAAATCAATTAATTAATTAATTAATTAATTAATTAATTAATTAATTAATTAATGGACAAACTCACCTCACTTTAGCTCTTCCCATCTCCTACTCCCACACACTCATGATAATTGACAAGGGGTGTCTTTAGACATAACATCAATGAGTGTCTGACTGTGTTTTGTGCTTCATATGAACACCGGTTTGGCCCTGTGTTCACCATGTGATGCTCAGTGCTTAGACACACAATCCATCTTGGGGCAAATTGGTGTTTTGCTCCCCACTCAATCTCAGCACTGCTGCAACGTTCCCAGTGTTGTACCTGTTAACACACCACGTGATATCATTAGACACAACATTGGCCATGTGTTCAGCCAAAAAATGCAAATTGTCCTTGTAATGCAATAGTGTTCACATCGCATGTTCAACGGGTGGCCAACGTGGTGTTGGGATTGTTAGGGTGATTACACACAACAGCCAAACACGTGATTAGGGGTTTTGACACCCGATCTTTGTTATGTCTAAAGACATTCAATATCATCTTCCCCTCTCGCTTTCTCTCTGTGAGCAGGAGGGGGCGTGGTAGAAAAATAGTAAAACAAATAAAATAAAATATGTAAATGGACATAGAGAATAACACACGAATTTAACCAATGAAAATCAAGATTTTATAAGGACTTAATAGATCCATTGTGTTTTCTTTGTCATTAGTCCCCCCCCCCCTTTCTTTGTGAATGAACTACTCTGATGATGTATTAAATGCCAGGAGTTCCTCATCACCCAGCCTCATTTCTCATGCTCTTGTCACCAGAAGCCAATACTCTGTCTCATAACTGTGATCGATTGAACTATTATCACTTGGTGACACCCAGAGGCAGTGTTGCTTGGTGAAACTGATGTGTCAGCTTTCTTCATATGATGATGTGTGAGACTGGGTCTGTTTCTGTGGTCTGACAAAGTTGGTGGCTCTTTCTCATTTTCAGGTCACAAGAGATCAGCATTGAGGCATTTATTTTGTGACTTGGACTGTTTTTAGATGAGCAGCTCTACTTACTGGCTTGAAGGAAGCGTTTTCTGAAAAGCAGTGCAGGGTGCATTTAGAAGCATCAGTAGTAGCCGGCCGCCATAGGAATCACAGTGCCCATCATCTCTTTGAAACTGTATTTGAAAAGCCTCAATATCAGGGCATCTATACTGGGTGTCGATATCGGGCCATCTAGAGCATAAATGCACCCAGCACGGCTTTTCAGAAAGTGTGCACCAGCATGCCCATGGACGCTCCACCCGGCGGAGCCATGTAAAAATGACCTGTGAGGAGCCACTCGAAGAAGAACAGAAGGTTGCTACCTTGTAAACAAGGTTCTTTGAGATGGTTCCTAACATTCTCACAACACCCACGCTCCAGCCCCGCATGGAATTTTCTTATATTCCTAGAAAGGGTTGGAAGGAACTGTCATTCTGAGGGTGAGAGTGCTTTTTATACTAGAGGAGCTTGAGACCATCATGTGGTCTATTATTTGAATAGCGTGAGCATGCAGAACCCAGTTGTGAGAATGTTGGGAGCTATCTCGAAAAACCTTCTTTACAATATAGCAACCTTCTGATCACTCACATGGGGAGGAGTTGTTTGTAAACAAACAGCTTTATCTCCCAGTCTGATTGGTGTCCTCCTCCTGCTGCTGCTGCTGCTGCTGCTGCTGCTGCTGCTGCTGCTGCTGATGCTGATGCTGATGCTGCAACAGCAGCAGCAGCAGCAGCATCAGAAGCAGCAGCAGTAGCAGCAGCACTACTAGGAGGCAGAGGCAGGTGAGGGATTGGGACCAGAGCCAGGGAGGGGAGGCAGAAGAACTTATTGGGAGAGAAACTGGCTGCAGTCTGCCGCCCAGTCAGGGAAGTGCGGGGCCCCAGCTGGCTTCGGGGCCATGTGCAGCCGTACATTAGACACATGCCTGGGGCCGGCCCTGCATATATGGTGTGTGCATTACTCACACGTTACATGCTCTGGTTGCACATGTGTTGTGTATACATGGCATGCATTCCTGGTGTGCCGACTTTGGATTGGCTCCCATGAGTTTCCAAAAACATAGCATTAGCCCTTAGGGCAGGGATTGATCCCATCTGTTTTAATGGTATCATGCCCATGCTACATGCTTGTGCCACTGCTGTTCTCTCAGAGGGTAATGCTGAAAGTACCTTAAAACTGATATCAAAATGTAGCAAAATAGATTTACTTACAAAAGAAATCTTCAAATGCTGAGGAAGCATAGATTAAAATAATGGCAGTATGATCTGCTCATCACTCTTTGTGCGAATCTGGTCCTCAATCCAGACAAGCATAATTGATTGGGGGGGAAATGTGAATGAATTAAAATGCTGCTTTTGAATAACATGGGGGCGGGGGACCGCAGAGGCTGATTGAAGGTCTGTGTGTCAAATGTGCATGCTACATGCACCCAGTAAGCGCACAATAAGTGCACAACTCATATGTAACATGTGTGTGCAGTATATTTGCTCAGTGCACACCCAGTGTACATGCATTTCAAGCATGCACCATGAGCAGACGTTACATGCATGTGGCATGCAAAATACGCACATGTGGACCTTGGATTGATCCCTCAACAAATGAATCAGATAAAGAGTTGTCACAGGTCTCCACTTTGCTACGGGCAAATGTTGTCAGGATCGGTGCCCAAGGAGGTTGCCACTCAGGGGGTCAGACTAAATCACAGTCTATTCACACTCAAATAGTCCATATAGCAGAGGCTACCCACAACCACAGTCCCTGGATAGCTCTTTGCCAACTCATGCTTTCCAGGTTCTTCAAGCCTAACTCTGGTTCAACACCTCCTTCCAGGCAGCCTCTCTGGAGATGTGTCCTCTCTGCTGGTCAGGAACAGATTGCCCTTCTTTCTGTTCCTGTTCTCCTTATATAGCTGGAGGCATGCCCCAAACACTTCCACTTCCTGTGGTGGCCATTTTAGGTGTCCTACATGGCAGGCATCATTTTGCGGCTCAGCCCTGCAACAAGGGTGAAAACATACGTGACAGCAGAGGGCTAATGTCATAAACTGATCCAGACCTGAATGCCCGGTCATAAACTGGTCCAGCTGTGGTAAAGTAAAGGTAAAGGAAAATTTTATTGTGGCTATAGCTTTCGCTTTTGCTAAACAGAATCCACATATGCCAACATCAACAACAACAACACCAACAACAGAAGGTTCACACAGCTAAGCCCAGCAGTCCATCTCCCACCTATGATGGGTGATCATGGAGGCCAATGACACCTGCCATGGCCGCCTGTCCTGGGGGCCACTCCGGACTGGGCAGGGAACAGCATGCTACCATATATGATAGCACACTGTAGCCCAGTCAGGCAGACCATTCCCTGGTCATGGTGATGGCTAACCCGGGCTGTGACTATGGAGGTCTCTGAAGTTACAGCCCAGCTGCCACCACACCCAGAGAAACTCTAGGCCAAACATCTAGATGGCCCTTAGCAAACATGACAGTGGCCTGAGAGGTAAAGAAGGCCACAATGGGCCACGGTCACATTAGTTAACACTTATAGGTACCTCCCACATGCAGCCTCTGTTTTGATTTCTGGCCATCTCTTCAATTGTAGAAAGCAACCCTATTTCCGAGCTTACAGTTTTCTTATTATTTATCATCAAGTTTTCTCCAGCCCTTGAAAATTCAAGACACATTTTTTTTTTTTTACACAAAGAGCATGAAAGAAAATAGTAATAAGCATCTGTGACCTTGAAGATTGAGCAAAATCTCATCAGGATAATTGTTTGAGAATATGGAACCCACAAATGCTTAGAACAGGTGGCAAAACTATTATGGACGTGCAGCTGTTTTATACGACAACGTTCCCTATGGGGAATCCTGAGGTGATTGTTATGTAAAACTATGTTTTGTTTCCATGCAAAGTATTTTATGGCACTATGTGCTACTTAAATTTACATAGGGAGATACAGGCATTTGGGTTTTTTTTCATACCTATTTCTTATATTAAGAAATTACACATTAGTGCAAATGATCCAATTTACACATTAGCATAGGAGAAGCATCGGAATAAAAAAATGCTTCTGATCCTATTACTGTATAACTTTACAGTGAAGCAATGAAGACCAAACAGTTTTGAGTATATAATTCCATCTAATTTACTACTCTATCATGGAGAATATAATGCTGTGGTCATTTTCTGTGGTCATTTACAACACGTCCCCCCCCAACAAAAACAATTAAAAACAAGGGTTTTTTGGAAATGAAAAAAATAAAAAAATAAGAGGACCTTCTGCACACCCCAAATATTTAATTGTATTCTTAGTACCATGTTGACAGATATGTACTTTACTTTCTCATATACAGGATGACAGTCTAGTCCAGGGGTGGGGAACCTTTTCCCTTCTGGGGACCACTTTGAAAATTAGTACAAGCTCTGAGGCCTGAACAGGAGTGTGTGTGTGTGTGTTTGTGTGTGCGTGCGTGCTCAACAAAAGGAGGGTCCCGAACATGGATCTGTGCTGTGGATCTGTCCCCTATCCTTGTGTACATGCCTTTATCTCTACTCACCCTGAGCTCAGTTTTTTGGCACTTGTTGTATGAACTGATTTTAAAATTCCAAAGCAAGTTTTGCTACATATCCCAATGCATAATTGCCATGATTAACATTACATTCAAGTATATGAATATTGGATTGAATACTGTAGGATATTAGAACTATACGCTTGAGAGAAAATACATGATAGAGTAAGGGAGATGATGTCCCTTTTTCAGCATAGGGAAATATGGTAACACTAGTACTACAGCATTTTGAGATGGGTCAACAGTGTTGTTTTGGATCCTGATCTGGATTTGCATTAGGGGAGCATTCAGAACACATCTTCAACAAACCTCATGAACCCTAGAAGAAGCCTTACTTCCTCTTTACCTGTTTCACTGCACCTCTTGCCTTCATCATGAGGAGAATGGAGATAGCTGTGTGTTGGATGGAGAACCATATAAGAAGAAGGAATTTGCTTGGAGATGGGTTTCTAGATTACTAGACAGTCTCCATTTCCTCCACATGAAAATCTCCTTTCTGCTGCTTCACACACATATATTTTTGTATCTTCCTGGCCTTTACAATAGTGCAAGTGTGCATCATAATGTTTTCCCCATACCACATTCAATTATCCCAGTATACCACTCTAAAATACGGGGTGCAGAAGGCATCCCGTTCATTTTAGTTTTCGTTTCACAAAAATGATTTGCTTTCAAGTGGTTTTGTGGAAAGTTGTTCTTTTTTACCATTTTATTAAAGAATTACATTTTTAAAAAATAAAAATAAATTAAAAATCACTGTGCATGTGCCAAATGGCCGTTGGACCAATCTGTGCATGCATGCTCTTTTTCAAAATGGCAGAAGCAGTGTTGCCACCATTTTGGAAAAGGGCAGTCAGTCTGCACATGTGCAAAATGGTCACTGTACATGTGCAGACTGCCTTCAACTGCTGCAGCCATTTTAGGAAAAGTAATGGCCTCGACAACCATTTTGCGCATATGCAGGGTTTTTTTAATTTAGTTTTTTTAATTTTTAAACAACAACAAATGAAAGAAAATTATTGTTGTTTCCTTATTCATTTTTATATCTTTTGTTTAAAAAGCAAATGGGATTCCATTCATTTTCGTAACTAAGAGAAACAAAACGAATGTGCACACCCCTACTCTATAATTCAATGATTGATTTATTTAGTCGGTCAGTCAGTCAGTTAATTTCTATGCCACCTTCCCACAAGGCTCAGGACGGATCTCAATAAACAAACAAAAAATTTGTTAAAAAATTAAAATGTAGACAATAAAAACAGCCTCCCCTCAAAGCCACATCCTGCCCCGCAACCCCAACCAGAACCCCAATCAAACCCCTGCCTGCCAAATTCTTTCCCAAATAAAATAGTTTTGCACTGCCTCCAGCAGACAGATATTCTCGGGCTCAAGCGAACCTCCTTGGGAAGGAAATTCCACAACGTGGGGAGAACATTATCCTATGCACCCCCACCTCACAGAGAAGAGTAACAGATAGAATGTGCAGGAGGGTGTCACTGGCTCACCGCATGGGACACAAAGGGACATCATAGGATAGACGGTCTTTCGGATATATGGGACCCAGATCATTTAGGGCTTTAAAGGTCAAAACCAGCACCTTGATTTGTGTCCAGAAAGATATAGGCAGCCAGTGAAGACTTTGGAGCACAGGATCCTCAACATGTAGGATCCTTCTTTGCCCACTTCTCTAATGTCTAGGTTTAAACTCCAACTTTTCTACTATGGCCTGTTTGACTTGTGAGATAAAATATTGTACAAATGTAAACCACCGCCACCATGCCTAGGGAACTGAAGGCATATTGGAATAAATATGGGGATACTGGGCATATATATGAAACATAGTCAGAATTCTAATAGAATATAAGCTTCACCCTTAACTATTGAGAGACTAGTGCAAAAGACAGTTATATTAACCATTAAGACATCTGCAATAGTAGGGAACATTATTGGAATATACTTATATTATAATAAAATATAAATAAAATCATTTCTTTTCCAGTTCTATAGTTCTGCGTGCCACACTACTTAATGTTCCCCCTCTGAGGAGACTCTGTTGTCGTAAGTCGTTGTAACATAATGATCAAAACCAATTATTATTCATTCATGACTCCCAGTTTATATAAGTTGTTAATTAAAAGATAAATTCCAAGACACTCTCTAGAATGTATGATTTGCAACCTATGTAATGCTGAACTAGCTATCGTAGCCTCCAGCCCTCTGAACAGCTGGTATTTTCTGCCATAAATCTAGCTTTGCTCAGGGGAGGGTTTCTTATCTGACGGCTTTGCAGTGAATGCATGTTGAGGATCCAGAAACAAGATTTCCTTGGAAAGCGTTACAGAGAAAATTGTGGTTTTATGAGAACAGCAGAAAATGTACAGCTGATTACAATTTTAAATTCAAACGAGAATGATTATATCCCCGCTAAACATTTCATTGAATGCATTACTCTTGCAGGAAATCTCTGAAGTGACTGGTCTAGAATTTGATATTCTCTTATATAAAAAGGAACATCCTATACACAGTATAAAAAACTGACTTTTCAGATCCCATATTGTAAAATATATATTCCTTGAGGGACTTTTGAAGGGGCTCGTTAATATTAAGTTCTCCATTTCACGGATCATTTCATTATTTTGTTTTGTAATGCTCACAAGTATCATGGACGTAACAATTCAGGAAAGGTAGAATTAGTATCACACAACATTAACGTTTAAGAATCAGGAACTCAGTCCAGAATTGTAGCTTTGGGTAATTTCAGACGTGACGGGCCCGGAGGCCCATCACGCTGAACCCTGGACCGGGATCCATCTCGGATCCTGGTCCATGATCAGGTCAGCCATCCTTTAGATGTGCCGGTCTGATTGCTAACGTGGATCGGGGAGGGAGCAGGACATCACGGCATGACGTGCAGTTGCACAGCCTCGCCCACCCATGCTCCCTTGGCTGCCCGCCCTTGGGGAAAAGGACGGGCGCAGAGGCTAATGTGGCCACTGCACCCTGTCCCGTACCATGGTCGGGGCCATGATCTGTAATGGGCCAAGGTAACAGACGTTACTTTTGACCCATCCCGGATCATGGCCAATCTAATCACGGTTCTGGACCTCTGGCCGGCCAGAGCTTTGATCCCCAGTTAGCTTTGATCCCCACCAGAAATTCACCATAGTGAACAACTGGCGGGGATCAAACAGACTTTACCGCGATCGCTGCTACCAAAGGGAATCCACTGGGATTCACTGTGGTGAGCAGCGATTTCATAATGTCTGAAATTACCCTTTATGGTGCCATCTTACCCCCTGTGATACTGCTTTAAAATAGGGTCCTTTTCCCCATAACATTATAAATTTTAATTACTACAGTCTAACACAAAATTATATGCTTAAGCAGTCTCAGAGCAATGTGTACAGTACATATGGTTTTTCAACTTGAATTTTAGATCTGAGATGTGCAATACAAGTCAAGTCTAAAAAAGTAAACCTAAGTAGTTTTAAAATTATAGGTATTGCTGGTTGGGATTGCTTGGGTTTGCTTTGTATTTGTGAATCTCAGTCAAGACCACCTCCACCATAGAGATATTTCTGTGCTAATTTGTAGATCACCAGATGGAGCAATAGTCTCATGTGCAAACCATCTTAAACGTCTTGTTAGGATTAAATGTGAGCAGTGGCACTAAACACAGCAGAATCTATGGTTGTTGCTATTCAAAATGCTGAAAGCATGTGCCCATGAGTTCCAGGAATCAGCAGCTGGGCTGCTAGAACCTTCCCATTCCAAAGGTTCACTGTGATCTCCTATCAATGGGGTTGGTCAAACCTTTACTGAAATTGCAGCTGGCAAGCTGTGCATCTCGTGGTACTAAAGAATCATTAATTCTAAATATTTTACTAAGGACACGTCTCCATGATCTGCAAGCCACAGTTTTAGAGCTACTATCCTAGAATAATTTAATCTTGAGGAAGAAACTGTAGGGGAAAAAATGAAAATTTTTGAAAATTATGAGAAGATAAAACAAACTCAGACCTAGAGTAATCTAGAGGATAAGCTAATGGTCTTGACCTTTGGAGATCAAATCCTATCTTAACCAGATCTGAAATGTGTACCTGCAAAAAGTGATATACCCATCAAAAATGCAGTACTTGACCTCATAACATCGCATACTATTTGGTACATGATTAGTACCTGACGGGCTACATGCTTTACTATTTTTGTCCTGATTTTTCCTACTTCTAGTACTGAGTTTCTGACTTTCAGTACTGATTTTCCAAATTCTGTTACTAATTCCTGGTAACCTGGCAATGGTAATACCTGGTATTTGGGGGTAATCAGATGCCTGACTTATTACACAAGTACCAATTGGGCATCTGATAGACTCCTCAAAAAAGTGTGTACTACCCGTGGGTAGCAAATTTATTAATTCTTAACCCATAATTCATTGGATAGCTCTTTGCAAGTTAGTGTGAGGGAGTCCGGTTGTTTTCTTAGTCCCAAAAATTCAAAGTAGTTGGTGAAATAAAATATACCATCTGAATTTCTTTGGCAAGTTAGTATCTCCCAACCTGTTCCTCATCTGCAAAATGGGAATTACATTACCCACTTAATATGCTTGTGAGGATAAGCTAGGCAAGGATAGTAAAGCACTTTGAACACTGAAAATGCTTCAGATGCCGTAAATAATAACAACAGAAAACAACAGCTAAATTTCATTATAGCCTATAATGAAAATCGGCATACTTATTTTAACCACATTATTTATGACCTCCTTTGCAGGCTCTGTGTTATGAACACACCATTGTAGCATTCCATTTTGTATTTAAACACTGACCCTTTTAGAGTCCTATACCTGCACTTGTTCTATTAAGGAATGTATTATTATTATTATTATTATTATTATTATTATTATTATTATTATTATTATTATTATTATTATTATTGGCCATCCCACCTGGACAGCAGGATTGTGGTTTAAAGCCATATCTCTTTATTAACTCACTCAACATAAAACAACAGGATGTGCAAACAGGTTGGAGTTTGGATGTTCAGACGTTTGGCCATTGGGGCTAAAAACTTAGTTCGGGTTCGGCCGTTTGGTCCAGTGGAGTTTGGACACCTCCCCCCAATGTTCTGAAATTTCGGTCCCACCAGGAGCCTTGCAGCGCTCCAGGGACCCCCAGGGGTGCCCATGCTGGCACTGCAGGCCATCGGAGACACAGTAGCAGCAGCAAAGACTGGTAAGGCTTGGTGCTTGGTACCCAGGGCTGCCCGGGCAGGCAGGCTCGGCGTTTGGCCCCTGGAGGTGCCTGTGTTGCCAGGGCTGGCTGTCAGAGACCTGGCAGCAGAATCAGCAGTAGCAGAGGCCGGGAAGGCTTGTGACTTGGTGGCTGCCACCCATAGTTGCAGGGCATTGCAGGATGGCAGGCATTGGTGGGTCTCAGACAGTCAGAGATGCCCCGAAGGGCATCGGGTGGGCACCCCTCGAGGCCAATCACCGAGCCTAAGTTCTTCTGAAGAAGGGGAAGCATTTAAGAGTCCTATTCTTTACCCTGAAAAGAGGCTGGATATGCAACAGCAATTGGAACTGCGTACCCCAAGCCTAGTTCCCATAGTGGTTCGTTCTCCTGTGAGCTCCCAGAATGGTAGCCCTCTGGTTTAGATCTGGGAAAGCTGAAATGCAGAGAGGTCAAAGGACTTCCAAACCAGGAATTCAAACTGGGGTCTCTTGACTCCTTTCCTGTCCTACAAATGAGCAATGTTGCTGCCCACCCAAAGGCTGCTGAAAGCAGATGTTCTGCTGGGTTGCCCATCTCTGCCTGCAGGCCATGACAACACACACAAACCCACTTTGGGCACCAGCAGGCACTACTGTAGCCCTGTCACTCCTGCTGTGATGGTGACTAGAACAGGAGAACCCAGCATAGAGTGATCAGTACTGGAGGCCTGGCAGCCTGCAATGCTGGGCCGAGTAGGGGTTCCAGTCACCAAGCCCTGGCCAGGCCTCTGTCACTGCTACACTGATGCCTGGCAGCCTGAAATGCCCTGCCAAGCAGTGCCTGCCGGTGCCCAAAGCGGGGTTGCGCGTGTTGTCATGGCATGCAGGCAGAGACCTAGCGGCAGCAGCAGCAGAAGCTGGGAAGGCTTGGGGCTTGGTGGCTGGCATCCATAGGGGGTGGGGCATTGCAGGCTAGAATTGGTGAAGCAGCAGCAGAGGCCTGGCAGAGCTTGGTGGCCGGCACCCATACTTGGCCGGGCATTGCAGGCTGGCATCAGTGGAGTCATGGCAGAGGCCAGGCCCGGGGTTAGTAGCTGGCTGGCACCCCTCCTTGGCCATGCACTGCAGGCTGGCTGGCCTCCAGTTCTGCTCGCTCTATGCTGGGTTCTCCATTTCTAGTTGCCATCACAGCAGGTGGTGGCTGGCTGGCCACATGAATCATCACCGGGCAAGGCTTCTTGACCAATTTGCAGAAGAGTTGGTTAAGATCTGGCAAGTAGGTTGCCAGCCTGAAATGCCTGGCCCCGTATGGGTGCCAGTCACCACCAAGCTCAGGCTGGGCCTCTGCCATGGCTCCACCCATGCCTGGTAGCCTGCAATGACTATTTATTTAGAAGGGTACCATCCTCAAGGGGAAGTGGTCTTAGTAACAGAGCAGGTAAAAGAAGTTGTGTCACAAAATATTCAGCATGAAGTCACTTCCCTGGGTGCTTTGGCACATGGGAAGTGGTCATGCACAGTGCTGGGTAATACTGGTTCTGATCCTTCAGGATTATGTCCAGTTAAGATGGATCCTTTGCCTGCACCTCCTCTCTCTCCCTCAATATTGGGGGTAGAGGAATTTGATCTCCCCTCATACCAATTGGGTTTTACATCCACAGATGAAGTGGAGGAATGATTGGCAGACCCTCTAAGGAAGTATTTTATCTCTATAGTTTCTTGGAACATTTCAGGTTGGAAAACCAAATTAATGGATAATGATTTTGACTGTTTCATTAGGTCCTTTAACATTATTTTATTTGCTCCAAGAAGCGTGGCATGTGGGGCAATTGGACTTGGACAGATATGGACGTTACCCCATCTGAAGTGAAGGGTAGGCGTAGTGGGGGTTTGGGCTGTTTAATATCTTAAACAGACACACTGACAGGCCTCCAGTTCTGCTTACTCTTTGCTGCTCTCTCTAGGACTTGGTGGCTGGCACCCCTACATGGACAGGAAATGCAGGCTGCCAAGCATCGGCGGAGCAGCAGCAGAGACCCAGACAGGGCTTGGTGACTGGCACCCGTACATGGCCGGGAAATTCAGAATTCCAGGCATAGGCAGCCTACCACGCATTGGCAGCCCAGCCAGGGCTTGGTGGCTGGCACCTATACTTGGCCAGGCGTTGCAGGCTGGCTGGCATCGGCGGAGCATTTGCACACAATGAAGTAGAACGACAGCCCTCCCTGCCTGGAATGTAGGCCCCAGAACCCTGATGGTGGGTTCTGGGGTGGCAAGCTGTTTCTTGATGCGGTTGAATGACAGCTCTCCTTGAGTGGACTGATGGCCCCAGAACACTAATGGTGGGTCCTGGGACAGGAGTGGAAGCTTCTGGATGATGTGGATTGACAGCCCTCCATGCCTGTAATGTACAGGCCACAACCCTGACAGTGGGTCCTGGTTTGGAGTGTCTGGCTGCTTCTTGATGCCATGGAATGACAGATCCCTGTGAGTGTAATGACAGCCTCAGAACCCTGATGGTGGGTCCTGGGGCTGGAGTGGCTGGCTGTTTCTTGATGCGGTGGAATGATGGCTCCCCGTGAGCAGAATGACGGCCCCAGAAACCTGATGGTGGGTCCTGGGACTGGAGTGGCAGCTTCTGGATAAAGTGGATCGACAACCCTCCCTGCCTGGAATGAAGGCCCCTGAACCCTGATGGTGGGTACTGGGGCTGGAATGGCTGTTTCTTGATGCGGTGGAATGACAGCTCTCCATGAGTGGAATGACAGCCACAGAACCCTGATGGTGGGTCCTGGGACTGAAGTGGCTGCTTGTTTCTTGATGCAGTGGAATGATGGTTCCCCTTGAGTGGAATGACAGCCCCAGAAATCTGATTCTGGGTCCTGGGACAGGAGTTGCAGCTTCTGGATGAAGTGGAATGACATCCCCCCCCCCCACGAATGGAAGGTATGCCCAAGAACACTGACAGTGGGTCCTGGGGCTGGAGTGGCTGGCTATTTCTAGATGTGGCATGAGCATCAGAAGGCTAACTGAGGCAGGCTTTCATTTTATCAACTTCGGTGGGCAGACAGACATGCAGCATGGCATAAGCATGGAAAGGCAGATTAAGGCAGGCTTTGATATTGGCAACCTGGGCGGGAAGACAGGAAGAGTGGCATGAGCATCAGAAGGCAGGCTGAGGCAGGGTTCAAGGTTGGCAAGCAGAGCGGGCAGACAGGCAGCTTGGCATCAGCATCGGAAGGCAGGCTAAGGCAGGCTTTGATCTTGGCAATCTGGGTGGGAGGGCAGACAGGCAGTGTGGCATGAGAAGCAGTAGGGAAGGCAGGCTGGGATGTTGGCAGGGCACTCATATAGCCTAGAAAACACTGTGCAGAGAGAGATAGAGAGATAGAGAGCCAGTCAGATAGGCAGGCCGAGATCGTCTAGCCAGAGGCCAGCTGGCAGACTTACAGTTTCCCAATGCCACCCTGAGTCATGAAGTCAGTCAGATAAGCTGGCTGAGACTGTCTAGTCAGAGAAAGAGAGAGGCAGGATGGGCTCCGGGCATTGGGAGGGAGGGACAGCACCTCAGCAGCAACAGCCCAGACTGAGGAGGAGCCCTGTCCCAAGACTGCCCCTGGCAAGGGATGACGTGTGTCACTGCACCATCAATCCATGTCCAGGGCCAGCTCGGGGAATCCCAGAAGCAGAAGGTTCACCTTGATAAAAAGCAACTGCTCCACCAACTCCACCAGCAACTGCTCCACCAACTCTACCAGCAACTGCTCCACCAATTCCACCAGCAAATGTACCCCACCATGGAGAACACCCGCTCACTGGGGACACCCATTGGTGGGCATGACAAGAGACCCTTGGCCAGTTTGGACAGAGCTGGCCACACTTTGGTCTTTCTGTCCCAGTAGGCCAAGGCATCGCTGCTGGGTTCTATGCACGGCTCCTCCTCCAGGTAGCTCTCCACTGCTGCTGAGGTGGTGTCGTACTCACTCACATAAATCTGTCTGGGCACCACCTCCACCACTGCCCTCAGCCACGCTGCCTACCCTGCTGTCCACGGGTCCATGCTTGCTAGAGTTCCCTGAACATACAAGCTGCTGGTGCTGGCGATGGGGGTGCTTCTCAGCCTGCTGCTGGTGCTGCTACTTCTAGGTGTCATGGCGCAGCGCTGGGGAGTAGGGCGGTGGCCCGGGACTCAGAGGGTTTTTCGGAGTAGGGATGCAGGCGGACACCACCACCCCCATCCCCAGTGCAACAGGGCCCCTCCCCGAGGACTCGTTCCCACCCGAGTACTCACCTGATTCCGCCCCCGACACAACGGAACACCCGCCAGGTGGCGTCACAGGCTTCCTCCCCGCCCCACTCTCTGACACCTCCCAGCGCTTAGCTCCAGCCCCGCCCTGCCGTAGTGCATGCTTAACAGCAGAGCACGCTCGTCGGGGGACCGGGCCTCCATCAGATTGCAAGGGCTCACACCTGGGGCAACCAGGAAGTGGATAAGAAGTGCCAGCGGGGCCTCAGTTCCCTGCCGGTAATCACTGAGAGAAGCTGGCCCCTATCCTCATTGTGAAAGCTAAGTCTTTGAATTATTGTTAAGTGTTGATGCTTGTTGATTCTATCCTTGTACCTTGCCTTGCTAACCTCTACCCCCCTTGTGTTAATTCAGTGTGAGTGAGCCTCTGCACCCCTTGCCCCATAAACCCCTGCCTGGTCCTTGGTTTGGTGAACCCTGCCTGTGATCCTTCCCCCCTGGTCCTCCCTTCAGGTTGTGTTTGTTCCTGCCCCTTTCCTTCCCCCAGTAGACCCTCCTCCCCCATTCCTCCCCCTCCCACTCCACGGCCCCGCTCCCCATTTCCCATCTCACGTGCACCCCCTTCCCCCTCCCACATTGGTTCCCCGGGCTGTGTGTTGTGACGAGTACTTGGTCCCCCCTCTCATTGCTATCTTTCCCTGTGGCACATTCTCTCCTCCCCAATGATGATACGGGTTGCCTTCTGAACTCGGAGGAAAGCCCACCTGTCACCCTGAGGGGATTACTAGCAACCCAGCGTGCTAGCGGAGAGACGGCCCCATGGTTAACTCCCTCCTTGGTCCCTAGAAACTCCCTCTCGTCCGATAGAATCCCTTCCCCCTTCCCCCTTTCACCTAACAGAGAATCCCTTCCCCCTTCTCCACTTCACCTAACACTAGGGCTGGGGGCAGGGATAGACCCTGCCGTCTGAAAGGGATGGCTTTTCCTACTCCCACCATCCGCAAGGGCGTCCTGCTGCCGCTGCCGTGCACTCTCAAAAGCCCGCTCTGCCTGCCAGACCCTCTCCACCAGGTCACCCTTCCAGTGCGCATAGAGTGCTGTCTGGCATGCCACGCAGCTCTTGACCCTTTGGTACAGCATGGTTGTTAAATGTATTCCTCCCACTGCAAGAGCTTATTGAATCGCGCCTTCAGCTTTGCCTTCAGCTTTGCCTTCAACTGCCACACCAGGGAAATTGCCTCATCTGCCAGCTTCCTGCCCTTTGGGCCACAATACCACCCCTGGAGAATTTAGCAGCCGGGGTGGGATCCACAAGCCATGGACTACTGAGGATCACATCAATAATGGGGGTCAGGGACATTGTGGCCTTGGAGTAACATCCAACCCCAAAACACCTGAACCTGCACCTTTAGCCACAGCAGAAACAGCCACAGCATCCTGGTCTGCAAGCCTTCCAGTGCCCTCCATGGCAGTGGAGGATGCTGGCAGGAGGCGCCACTGAACCACACCTCTAGTGCCACTGCTGGGAGCCTCTGAAGCCTGACTGCCAAAATCAGACCTGTGCAGTTTGTGGTGTGGTGATGGGCTTAGGCTACTGCTGATGCCTGTTGCCACCCAACTGGCACGGCCCCTGCCACCTCTCCCACATGCCCCATTTCCCGCCTTACGGGCAGCAGATTGGCCTCTCCTGCTTCCCTTCTCCATTTCTCCCACCCAAAGAATACACTGAAAAAAATTATATTTTAAAAAATTTATTTATTCAAATTGGTAATCTAATATTATATATATCTACACTAACTCTAACTGCTATTAACTATTCTAAAACCCATGGAACTAAATGGAATATTATCTAATATCTACAAAAGCCTAGTCATACAAACACACTATAAAATATTAAAACTGAATCACTACAAACTATCTCTGTCTATCTCTATAACTAAGCTAACTCATCTATCTATCTATCTATCTATCTATCTATCTATCTATCTATCTATCAAGGGATGGGGTGGGGGAGAAACACAGATAGCTCACAAAAAACAACACAGGGAGGGGTACAAAACTGAAATGAAACATAAATCAATCTAATGCTACTCTAAATAAATCCAAAAACAGGGGGAGGGAATCAGAGATGGAATATATACAGGGAGGAGGGAAGGATTCAACGGAGGGTAGGGAGAAAGAATACAGGGAGGGGTAAACAAATTAAAATGACACCTAAATCTATCTAATCTAATCAAAATAAATGAAATTATGGAGGTAAATGTGTGGAAATGGTTGAAATAGGAGGAGGATGGAAATGTATGAAGAATACAAACTGCTGGGAGAGGGAGACTTCTGAAAACTGCTGACAGGATCAGTGGCTAGCTCAGAAGGATTGGAAGGGGGGAGGGCAATGACTTTTGTTACTTGCTGCGACCGCCTTACCACAAGCTCAATTGGCTCTGTGCAGCCTAGCCCGTGGCCAATCACAGACTGCGAAACCATAGGTCTGAGGAAAAGAGGGCTGGTGACTGGGGAGGCTGGCTGCTAGTCCAAGCCTCTCCACCCCTGGCGCCAGGAAGTCTGCTCCTCAGCTGCCCCCCTCCCTGGGCCTGCCAGCCCTGTTTTTCCCACCCAAACATTCCTGAACTCCCAAATATGGCTGAACTGTTCGGGGGTGGGGGGGGGTTGGCATTCGGTTCGGCCGTCTGAACTGGCTGAGTTCGCGCCAAACTCCAAAACTCCGAACTGCATTTGCACATCCCTAACAACCAGTCAACATGCAAACCTATTCATCCATGCATCCAGATCTATCATTGAAAACTTGTTTAGGTTCACCTAACAATGGGCATTTTTACACACACATTAAAGTTCCGTATTTTTCAGTCTTCTGTGTTCACAAGTCCACAAGTAAGTTCCAGATTCATTTTTCACACACACACTGCCCGGAGGTAGTTCCTGGATGCATTCTTCACACAAACACTGCCCTGAGGCAGCCTAAAGTAGCCATAGATGTAGATTTGACAGGCTTCCATGGAAACCAAGTGACCACAGCTGCCTGGAGCAAAGCAGTTTACAATAACTTTTTACACACAAAAGTTCTGGGAGAAGTTCTACGCAGAAGTTCAAAGATCCTGATGTTTAAGAACTGGGCAAGTGATTTAGACACAGGATTTAAAAGCAAATATGCTCGAGATATGTGTGTGTAAAAACACCCACCCACTAACATTCGACCCAGAGCTAAGCTCTCCACCTGTCCAGACATCTCTGCATCCTGGGTCTATCATGGGTATGGGAAAGTTATCAGATCCTCTCCACAAGAATTTGGAGCCTTTACAGAGGAAAGCTAGTTCCTCTCCCCTTGCCCTGATGGGAGAGGAAAAACCACAGACTGCTCCATCTAACTTTGGATATATCTTTTATCCCACATCTGCTAGGGAGATACGTCCTCCTACTACTTCCAGGCCATAGAGTTACATACTGATTTGCAACACCTTGACAGAGAGTTTGGGTTGTCTAAAACAAATCTGAACAGCACCATTAACAGCTTGCTGCAGAAATCATAGTGTGGAGATATTGGGCATTTTTACACACAACTTAAAGTTCTGAATTTTTCAATCTTCTGGGTTTACAAGTCCACAATTAAGTTCCAGATGCATTTTTTCACACACACACACTGAGGCAGTTCCTAGATGCATTCTTAACACAAACACTGCCCTGAGGCAGCCTAAAGTAGCCACAGTTGTAGACGTGCCAGGCTGCCATGGAAATGAAGTGACCACAGCTGCCTGGATCAAAGCAGTTTACCAGGAGAACATTTTACATACAAATGTTCTGGGAGAAGTTCTATGCAGAAGTTCAAAGAACTGGATGTTTAAGATCTGGGTGAGTGATTTAGACACACAGAAAGGTCAGGATTTAACAGCAAACATGCAGGAGAAATGTGTGTGTAAAAACACCCACTGTGGGGAAGGTGAAGAAAAAACAAACAAACAATAATTATTCTGAAAGTTACAGTTCAGGCCATAAAATTCTTCACATTCTTCACAGCCACAACAAGCGGTACCAATTTTTGCTCACAGTGGACAATATGTCTATAGAAGGACCAGCACTCACTTTTTGCTTCCCTGATGGTGACCTAATAGAGGACTTGTAGGGTGGGGTGTGTTTATTAAATTGAATCTTGGTGCTTGCACAAAAAACAAGCTCTGTTTTCCAATCCTTTGTGGGCAGTAGGGATGTGTGAACACTGGGGGGTTCGGCCAGTTCAGGGTTCGTCCGAACCTGAAACAGTTCAGTTCGGTCTGTCAGCCCAAACGGATTTTTGGGGACTGAACCCGTTCGGGCGGGGGGTTGTTTTCCCCTCTACCCTCCCGGCTGCGTAGGTGGAAGAGGCACTGGGGAGCACCTCCCCCCCCGCCCAGTCTCGTAATTTTTTTTAACCCACCCCACTCTAGGGATTGCCCTACCTGGTGGTGCCGGGGCTCTGGCCCCAGGTCCAGTGGTGGCGGGTCTGGGAGTGAGTCCGGAGGTGGTGGTACTCCGGAACACTTTAGGCTGCTACTAGGCCTTCTGGGTCAAACTGGAAGATCTAGTAGTGACCTGAAGTGCTCGGGAGCACTGTCGCCGCTGGACCCGCCTGACCCACTGCCGCTACCACCGCCACTGCCAGACCCAGGGCCGGAGCCCCAGCACCACCAGGTAGGTTAAACCCTGGGGTGGGGGTGTTAAAAAATATTTACGAGGCTGGGCAGGGTGGGGAGGGAGGTGCTCCCCGGCGCCCCTTCGACCCGTGCAGCATGGAGGGGGGAGGGAGAACTGGGTTCCTCCCTGCCCCTTATCCCTGCCTGAATGTGTTCGGAACCCAAACTTTTTTTGGCCGGCTCAGGCAGGGGCGGTTCAGATTCAGGGTGTTCATGAATGGTCCGAACACCCTGGGTTTGGGCCGAACCCCGAACTTCCGAACCACATTCGCACATCCCTAGTAGGCAGGAGCTCTTGGTTGAGAGGCCGTTGGCCAAGATGCACAAGTAGACTAACCAAGAAGGTCAGGAAAAAGGTCCCCACCTACAATGAAAAGGTCTCCCTTCTGTGACACATAACCTATGCAGAAAATACAACCAGAGCTGGCTTAGGTCTTCACTACGCCCCTGCTCCTGACTCTCCTATGCAGTTCTGGCAAGATTTCCTACCAGTGAGGTCCTAAACACAATGGTCTTCAGGGTCCCATGGGAGTGTTGTTTTTTTCTTTTCATTCTAGTATTTTTATCATAATTTTTTTGAATGCATCTTGCCTACCCTCAGTTTAGAGACTTTTTTCTGAATATTATTACAGGTATTAAGTTTTGTGTCTCACAACACCAGTTTTTAACTCTGTGGTTTCACTTGTAATTGTACTGATGTGGTTCGATTATTATTTGTTTTTTGTTTTTGTTTTTAAATAAATTATACAGCGCTTTGTGTTTTTAAGAAGAACCAGACTTCCAAATATTAAAAGAGGTGAGGTCAGTGATGGGGGTTAAGGAAAGGGGCTCATTGAGGCTGATCTGATGGCCCGCAGATCTTCTGTCTGTGTGGCACAGTGTGCTGGCAATCGAGGTGAGCGAAGCTTCTCCACAGGCGTGCGCACATGTGGGGTCCGTGGGCCATTGGATCTGACCCAATTTGTTTTTCCCTCAGGCACCGTAAATTCTGTATATGAGACAGTGATGGTTTATTGGTGTTCTATAAACAGCAGCAAATTATAAACCTAAAATGATTTGGAACAGCAAGTCAGACATGAACCAAACAACAGCATTTATGATAATGTAATGATGATAAATAAGCAAAATGTCAGAATCACGACATTTTTTTAGTTATTCAGAAAGCTTTACATCTAGCTAGGTATTGTATAGCTATTTGCATACATTCCCTTCAAGATCAGAAAGAGCTCAAAAGATGGAGAACATGTTAAAAACAAAACACTGAGACGATAGTATACGTAACATGTAAATGAGAAAAAGGTAGAGAAAAGGGCTTTAAAAAAAACACGTTTTCTATTCTCACAGAGAGTAAAAATATTCCTATCTACAACAGGGCATATTGATTGACTGCTTGGATGCTAATGACAGAGCCATGATGAAAGAAGATGCAAAGGAGGCTCAGGCATGATAACCTTGATTGCACAGTCATGCCAAAATACTACTGCACTGCACACTGCGAATGCTCGACAAAATTCTGCAGCTACAAACAGTTTAATTAAAGTCAGCATAGAGAGTTAAAAGTAGGAAATAATTAGGGCAGTGAGGACAGGAATAGAGAAATTAGGAAGGCAGAAGAAGAAAGCTTCAGGGGTTTGGACGTGTGTGGAGCTTCTTGGGAGACCAAGATTATATTTGCCCTCTGAATGATGATTGGGAACTCCACAAATTATTTCCAAGAAGGTCAAAATACAAACAAGGTTGTCCAGCATTAAGTAGCAGAAGTAACAATGACAGTGCCAGAGCAGGATGCAGGAGCTAGATTTCAATGATATCTGAGGAATCTAGCCACCAGGGTCAGAGTGTGTGTGTGACAGGACTCATTCAAATGGAGACACTGGCCTTTAAGGGAGTAGCACCTGCATAGAGTTGAAGTTGCTACTTGAATCTCAGGTGCATCTGGAAGTGGAGGATCACGCCTAATTGCCTAGCGTCTGAGGTGTGGCTGGGTGAGTCACAAGCCAAGGGCTCAGTCAGAGAGAAGTGCTTGAGAAGACAGGAGGTTGGAAGTTAGAATCTGTCCCCAAACGCTGTTCAGAGGGAGGGGTCTGAGCTAAAGGGTTTGGTGTGTTACAGGAAGGGCTGGTGCCTGGCCCAGACAGCTTGAGAACTTTGAGAACTGAGAGAGAGACTGTAAAAGACTACACCTGGCCTGAGGAAAGACTGTGCCCAACCAGAGGGGCTTAAAAAGAGAAACCCATGCTTCTAAGGTATGAATTCTTTATATCTGATATGAATTCTGTATATATCGACTATGAAAGGCGATGGGACACAGTATCTGAAATAAAGACACTAGAGTTGAAGATTCCCCTGTTGAGTATTGTATCTCGCTAGGGTCCTCCCAATACTTACCCTAGACCTGACTCAGCACTGCTACAGCAAGCAGTCAGAAAACTGGTATATATTTTGGTGTCTCAGGACACCTCTACTCCCTATTGGTCAATCCATTTGGTTGCCTTAGCCCATAAAAGACCACCTAAAGAAACATCTGAACAGACATATTAGGCTAGTTTAGTGTCATAGATATCATATTGGACAAGGACCTCAGAGACCAGGGTGTAAGCCTGGTCTTAACCAGGAGATCAGTGGGTGGCCTTGGGCAAGTCACACTCACTAGCTCCCAGCCTCATTTTCCCATTTGAGAAAATGGGAATAATAATCTAGGGCTGAAATGAGATCTCGCAAAAGTGAGAAAACTCATTGAAATTCTGATTCACGTTTTGTCTTGGACACATTGAGAAATGAGACTGTTTCACCAAGTTCTCAGCATCTGCAATGGCCACCAGACTGTTTTGCGCATGGGTAAAATGGCCCTCCCAAAACAGGAAGTTCCCCAGGTTTAGAAGGAGACATAAAAGGATCATAAGTGGTTTGACTATAGCAGGTAGCATTTTGCACTTTTTCTTTTTTTGACTCTTGCTTTTTAAAAGTTGATCTTGCATCCAGTTATTTATTAGGTTTCATGGTATTATTTGGCTTTCAACTTTATGGGAAGATGCTGAAATCCAAAATGTATTTTAATGAGGACAACTTTTTAAGTGCCAGCTCTTCAAGCGGCCAAGAAAGTTGACTGTCCAGCTGCTTCTGACAATTTGTGAGCATAAAATCTCAAGACATCTGGGCAACAAATATGGCCAGATAATGTTAGGAGACACTTTCTACCATTAACCAGAAGATTAAAGGCAATGTTTGGCAATATTAATCAACTGAAGGCTAGAGTTTCTGTTACCAAAACCCTGTTTCTTTATATAATTATGCCATTTGTCTTGGCAATGATCAAAGAGAGTAAGAGTCTGAAAGCTAGAATTGTGGTCTTTCAGTCACATCCAGAATCCAAAATGAGGAATGACTTCTCACAAAAGGAAAAGCAACTGAAGGCTTGAGCTTCTTATCTTCCATAGGTTTCATGTCCAGCTTATGCATATACAGAAAAGAACTCTAGAATTCTCGAGTTAATGTGTCAGTATTTCTTGTCCACTAACATAGTATAAAGAGTAAAAGTAGGGTCAGGTTTCATTGAGTTATTAGTTTGATGTGAAACCAGGGACTCAAGAAAAAAGGTACAGTGGAATTCATTTAAGTAGAGCTTGCATAACTTGCATTTCTGAATAAGTGGAATTCATATGTTTTCCCCAGCCTCAGGTCTGTGGGGATCTACGAATTCTGGATCTGGATAGGGAGAATTCTGAACCATGGTAACTCAAGTTTTAAGGTGTATAGATTATACCCCCTTAACTTGTACATAACTATATGTGCAGATGAAGAGACTGCACCACGTACATAAAGAGGGGTATACACTATTTTGAAAATGACTCAATTTCACAAACACAACCGCACAAAATCCAGAGCATTGTGGTTATAGGCATATATATTAAAAAAACCTCACAAATGTTCATGAAGGAGGACAATGAGATCATAGAAAATAATTGGGAATTCATGTCTTCCCCAGAGAGAATTCCTAAAAAAATGTCCTTGTGGGGTCTGAAATTGAGAGAGTTCCCCCTCACAAATTTCAGAGCTCCAGTCCCAGGCTAAAGGGATTTCATTAGGCTAATGCTAGACTGCAAAGTTTATCTGGGACCCAACAGTAAATTATCTGAGTGGGGAGGGGAGCAGGGAAGTCTTTTCGCAGCTGTGTGCGACACTATAATCAGTCTTTGTTTACAGGGGGACTGATATCAGGGAAGCAAAGAGCACACCCCTGATTGATCCCTCTGGAAACAGGGACCAATTAGAGCATTGCACACAACTGGGAAGAGTCATCCCTGCTCCCCTCTCCACTCAGATAGTTTACTGGCCGGTCCCAGCTAAGGTCTGCAGAGTGAAGCTTGGCAGAGGAGGCAGAGATCAAGCGCAGCTCTCTGAAGAATGCAGAGTGAGACAGGGGACTATAAGCAACCACCATTCCAGAGGCCAGCAGCCCAGGTGTGAGGGAAGTCAGCTGATGTCCTGGGGTGTCCAAGGATGCCCTAATACTTTTTTTAAAAAAAAATAATTTTGTGAGATATCTGACAAGGTTTCATACTCCTAGGCAACAAATAGGGCCTGGGTTGTGAATGAGAGAGAGCTGCTATTTCTATGGAAGACAAAAAAGACAAAAATCATAAAGACAAAAAACAAAAAAGACAAATATTATCCCTGTCCAGATCCCTGGCAATTACTCAAAAGTTTACTTTGAGGCATCGTGCAATCAGAGCTTGCATTGGTTTGTGGATTCACTCCAGTAATGAAAATCACCTCCGTTTTTAATTTGTCTTTGGAAAAGTTTGTATTTATTAGGGATGTGTGAACAGGACATAGTTCGGATGTTCGGACGTTTGGACTAAAAACTTAGTTTGGGTTCGTGGGTTCGGTCCAGTGAAGTTTGGACCCCCCAAACATTCGGCAGAGTTTGGTCCCATCTGGAGGTTTGCGGCACTCCAGGAACCCCCAGGGGTGCCTGTGGTAGAATGGCAGGCTGTTGGACACCCAGCAGCAGCATAGACCAGGAAGGCTTGGTGCTTGGCACCACAGGTTGCCCGGGTAGACAGGATTGGTTCTTGGCCCCTGGGGGTGCCCGTGGTGCCAGGGATGACCATATGAGACCCAGTGTCGGCAGCAGCACATACCGGGAAGGCTTGGAGCTTGGTACCCCAGGTTGCCCGGGCAGGCAGGCTCAGCACTTGGCCCCTGGGGGTTCCTGTGTTGTCAGGGCTGGCTGTATGGAATCCAACAGCAGCAGAGACAGGGAAGGCTTGGCACTTGGCATCTCAGGTTGCCCAGGAAGGCAGGCTTGGTGCTTGGCCCCTGAGAGTGCCTGTGATGCCAGGGATAGCCATCTGAGACCTAGTGGCAGCAGCATCAGAGTCTGGGAAGGCTTCAGGCTTGGTAGATGGCACCCATAGGGGGTCAGGCATTTCAGGATGGCATCAATGGAGCAGCGGCAGAGGCCCAACCAGAGCTTGGCAGCTGGAACCCCTGTTTGGCTGGGCATTGCAGGCTGGCTGGAATCGGTGGAGCAGTGACAGAGGCCCATCCAGGGCTTGGTCTGTAGCACCCCTATTTGGTTCAACAATGCAGGCTGGCAGGCCTCCACTTCTGGTCTCTCTATGCTGGGTTCTCCAGTTCTAGTCACCATCACGGCCAGGCATTGCAAATTGTCAGGCATTGACAGAGCAGCAGCAGAGGCCCAGCCAGGGCTTTGTGGCTGGCACCCCTGCTTATCTGGATGTTGCAGGCCGGGTGGCATCATCAGAGCAGCAGAAGAGGTCTGGCCAAGTCTTGGCTGATGGCACCCCTGCTTGGCCAGGCATTGCAGGCTGGAATGCTGAGTGGCAATGCTGAGTGGCACTGCTACAGAGCACCCACTCTGATGGAGTGTTGGGGAGGGATTCAATCAGGCAGCTCTCAGCATGGGTACCCCAGCAGAAGCCACCATGAAGTCCCTCTGCCAAGGACCTTGGGGTGGGGGAGAACACTGGAATGGCCTTTGAAACTTATATGTCCCCCTGGAGAACCCAGGCTCCCCAGTGCTCCTGGATAGTTCTTCTGAGGCCATGTCCCCTGCTCACTGA
This sequence comes from Sphenodon punctatus, assembly GCA_003113815.1. NCBI lineage: Eukaryota > Metazoa > Chordata > Lepidosauria > Sphenodontia > Sphenodontidae > Sphenodon > Sphenodon punctatus. The sequence goes on from QEPC01001581.1 coordinate 842,197, forward strand.
GTGACAGGAGAAGCGGCAGAGGCCTGGCCAGGGCTTGGTGGCTGGCACCCCTACTTGGCTGGCCATTGCAGGCTTCCAGGCATTGGTGGCAGCCTGACTCAGAGTGGTGTGTGAGGGCAGATTAAACTGGGGGGGGGCAAGAAGCCATTCAGGCACCTAAACCCCATGTCCCCAAGCACTGAGAACGGCTGCTCATTGAGCGTAATCATTTTACCCAATATGCACGTGGCTTTCCATTGAAAGCCATGCCACCTTCCACATCCTACAGCTGCCGATGGACGTGGAAGCTTCCCCCACCCCAGATCTCGATGACATGGATGGACAGCCCTCTTTGCCTGTAACATAGGCCCCAAAATACTGACGGTGGGTCCTGGAGCTGGGGTGGATGGCTGTTTCTTGATGAGGTGGAATGATGGGTCCCTGTGAGTGGGATGACGGCCCCAGAATGCTGATGGTGGGTCCTGGGACTAGAGTTGCAACTTCTGGATGAAGTGGAATGACAGTCCCCAGTGCCTGTAACGTAGGTGCCAGAACCCTGATGATGGGTCCTGGACCTGGAGTGGCTGCTTCTTGATGTGGTGGAATGACAGCTCCTCTTGAGTGAAATGACGGCCCCAGAACCCTGACGATGGGTCCTGGGACTAGGGTGGCAGATGCCTCCACTCCAGCTATTGATGACGTGGATGGACAGTCCTCCCTGTCTTTAACGTAGGCCCCATAACCCTGACGATGAGTCCTGGAGCCATTGCAAGACAAACATACACATAAGAAAAGGTTTAATGGTTCCATAACCATATACAAAATTGTAACCCTTAAAATATGGGAAGTATGGTTTGAAACATTGGTTTTCCCAATCACTAAATATATTAATCAAACTATACATAATTTAAATACATTCAAAACCATATAAAATAAACAAAACAACCAATTTAAAACAACATCCAGGATATTCAAAATATATAAAGCATCCTATTAGAATATTTAAAATTTTAAAAACTTTTCCTATGATAGTAAACATGTAGTAGGAAAAAAGCAATATTACAAAGCACCTGAGAGTCTGAATTATCTAGTAAAATTTGAAGCAGAACACAGTTAGATCTACCTGGGAACTTCATCAAAGTAGAGTTTAAATATTTAATTCTGAGGTCATCATACAAATCACAATCTAGAAGCATGTGGGCTACCATTTCTATAGTCAGCTGGTCGAACGGACATAAATGCTCTAAAAAAGGAATGCCCTGAATATGACCCTCCAGAACCTGAGAGGGAGAAGATTTGACCTGAGCATAAAAAAGCAGCTGGCTTTGGCAGCTATAGGTAACTGAAAGTACATTGCCACCTGACCACAGGGCGGAATCCACTCTAAATAAGCAAACATATGTGCGGAAGCTCTTATTTTCCCTCCTCCTGTTGCCTCTCTATATCTAACGCTCTGTAGGGAATCTCTTTTTTGAACACTGCAAGGGATTTATGGGCCAAATACTCCTGAATCAGACCCATGATATTTAGATGAGCTACCACCTTCTCCATCCATGAACTAACAAATGAATCCTGGGCTACCTCCCTCAAGATGATAGAATATTGGTTTGCAAAGATTTTGCACCATAGTTTTAGGGCTAATACCATGGCCTCATATTGCCAGCTTTGCTGGCCAAACTCCGTTCTTGGCCTGGATATTGTTTACCTTCTGGGCCGCAAAGGGACCCCAAATGGCAGAGGCAGGCCCTTTTGCAGGAACAATAGCTCTTGCTATGTGTTCATCCCAGCCAGAGTTTCCCTTAAATAGTAGTCCCAAATACCTGAAAGATGTGACTTGTTGAATCTTATTGACCCCTATGGTCCACTGATGCAATCTCTTCCTGGGCCAGGAGTGGGTGGCTGCTTCTTGATGCGGTGGAATGATAGCTCCCTGTGAGCAGAACGATGGCCCCAGAACCCTGATGGTGGGTTCTGGGACTAGAGAGGCAGCTTCAAAATGACATGGATGGACAGCCCGCCATGCCTGCAAAATAGGCCCCAGAACCTTGATGGTGGGGCTGGAGTGGCTGTTTCTTGATGCGGTGGAATAACAGCTCCCCGTTAGTGGAATGACAGCCCCGGAACTCTGTTGGTGAGTCCTGGGACTAGAGTCGCAGATTCTGGATGACGTGGATGGAAAGCCCTACCAGCCTGGAAAGTACGCCCCAGAACCCTGATGGTGGGTCCTGGGGATGGAGTGGCTGCTTCTTGATGTGGTGGAATGACAGTCCCAGAACCCTGATGGTGGGTCGTGGGGCTGGAGTGGCTGGCACATGTATTTGGTTGGGCATTGCAGGCTTCCAAGCATCAGTGGAACAGCGGTAGAGGCCTGATGTGGGCTTGGTGGCTGGCACCCCTACTTGGCCGGGTGTTTCAGGCTGCCAGGCATTGGTGGAGCAGCAGCAGAGGCCTAGCCAGGGCTTGGTGGCTGGCACCCCTGCTTGGCTGGGCATTTCAGCTGGCTGGCATCAGTGGAGCAGCGACAGAGGCCCGTCCAGGGCTCGGTGGCTGGCACCCCTGATTGGTCAGGTGTTGCAGGCTGACATTGTACTCAACTGAGATCATGAAGCTCTATTGGAAATTTGGCAAGCCTTACCCGGTGGTGAATCTCATGCACACCCATCTCCCGCCCGCCGGCACACTCATCCGAGGTATGCCCATCTACAAGAGGGAGGAGCAAATGGCTGATGTGCAGTACCACCAGCGGCAGCAGACATTAGATTGCCCAAGCACAGTAACTGTGGCTGGCACCCCTGCTTGGTCAGGCATTTCAGACTGACTGGCATTGGTGGAGCAGCAGCAGAGGCCTGGCCAGGGCTTGGTGACTGGCACCCCTATTTGACTGGACGTTGCAGTCTGACTGGCCTCGATGTGGGACACTTACAGACAATTAAGTGAAACTATAGTCCTTCCTTCCTGGAATGTAGGCCCCAGAATCCTGACGGTGGGTAGGGGTGTGCGAGCACCAAGTGCTTTGGTGTTTGGACCGTTTGTGGTTTGGCCGAACCTGAAACCATTCAGTTGAGTCCGTTTGGACCGAACTGGTTTTGGGGGTGTGAACCTGTTCCGGCATGGGGGGGTGGTTTTCCCTACCCCCTCCAGGCTTCATGGGTAGAAGGGGCACCGGGGAGCAACCCCCCCATGTGGCCCAGCCTGGGATTTTTAAATTTTTAACAAAACAAAACAAAAACCCAGTATGGCCCAAGACCTTACCTGGTGGTGCTGGGGTTCCATCCCTGGGTGCGGTGGTGGGTGGGTCTAGCAGCAGATCCAACAGCAGTGGTGTTCCAGAGTGCTTCAGGCCATTACTAGGCCTGCTGGGTCCAACCGGAAGGCCTAGTAGAGACCTAAAGTGGTCCAGAGCGACACCCCCACCGAACCCATGGCCACAGCCACTGCCATACCCAGGATGGAGAGCAACCTACCTGGGGGTGCCAGGACTTTGGCCCAGAGTCCGACGGTGGCCCTAGAAGAGGCAACAGCTTTGGCGGTTCAGTCAGGGGTAGGTTCGGATTTGCGGTGTTCGCAAACAGACCAAACACCCCAATTTCAGGCCGAACCCCGGACTTATGAACCATGTTTTCACATCCCTAATAGTGGGTTCTGGGGCTAGAGTGGCTGACACCCCTGCTTGGCCAGGCATTGCAGGCTGACTGGCAATGGCAGCACAGTGGCAGAGGCCCGACCAGGGCTTGGTGGCTTGCAGCCCTACATGGCCAGGCACTGCAGGCTGGCTGGCCGTGATGTGGGCCTTTGCAGACAAGTGGAAGAACAGCCCTCCCTGCCTGTAACATAGGTCCAAGAACCCTGATGGGTCCTGCGGCTGGAGTCGCTGGCACCCCTGCTTGGCCAGTCATTGCAGGCTGGCTGGCATTGGTGGATCAGCGGAAGAGACTCGGCCAGGGCTTGGTGGCTAGCACCCCTACTTGGATGGGCGTTGCAGGATTGCATCCTACTCTCCTGATCTCAACAAGCTATTCTTCCAATTGGTCAAGCCTTGCCTGGTGGTGAATCAAAAGGCCACCCAGTAGCAGACATTGGATTGTTGGGGCACAGTACCCGTGGCACAGCAGAGGCAGCACCAGCAGCAGACATCGGGTTGCCAGGGCACAGAACCCATGGCACAGACAGCAGAGGCAGTATTGGCGGGAGCAGCAGGCATTGGATTTCTGGGGCACAAAACCCGTGGCACAGACATCAGAGGAAGCATTGGCATCAGCAGAAGACATTGGATTGTTTGGTAGCAGAACCCATGGCACAGACAGCAGAGGCGGCATTGGCAGCTGCAGCAGACATTGGATTGCCCAGTAGCAGAACCCATGGCACTGACCGAAGACAGCATTGGCAGCAGCAGCAGACACTGGATTTCCCAGAAGCAAAACCTTTGGCACAGACAGCAGAGACAGCAGAGGCAGCATCAGCAGACATTGGATTGACCCGGCACTGAATTCGTGGAACAGCCGAGACAACAGCAGCATGATTTGCCTGTGCGCAGCACCCATGGAGCCTGGATGGTAGGATTTTCCAGGGAAGAGCTCCCATACAGCAGCAGATGGCAACAGCAGGATTGCATGGGCACATTTGGATGTGCCAGGGCGGAGCACCCATTGACCAGCCGACAGCAGCAGTGGGATTACCAGGCCAGTGGAGCACATCACCCAGGGTTGCAAGGGCAGGCAGACAGGCAGCTTTTCATGAGAGGCAGGCAGGCTGGATCAGGTTTTCAGCATTGCCCACAGGGCGGGCAGACCGGCACTATGGCATGGACATGGAAAGGGAAACTGAGGCAGGGTTTGTTCTTGGCAACCTGGGCAGGTGGGCAGACAGGCAGCATGGCATGAGCATCAGAAGGCACACTGAGTCTGGGTTTGATCTTGGGCACCTGGGCGGGTGGACGGGCAGACAGGCAGCATGGCATGAGCATTGGAAGGCAGTCTGAGGCAGGGTTTGATCTTGGCAACCTGGGTGGGTGGGCAGACAGGCAGTGTGGCATGAGTATCGGAAGGCTGACTGAGGCAGGGTTTGATCTGGGCCACCTGGGAGGGCGGGAAGGCAGACAGGCAGCGTGGCATGAGCATTGGAAGCCTGGATGAGGCAGCGTTTGATCTTGGCAACCTGGACGGGTGGGCAGACAGGCAGTATGGCATGAGAAGAAGACAGACTGAGGCAGGCTTTGATCTTGGAAACCTGGAAGCGTGGGCAGACAGGCAGCGTGGCATGAGAGGCATTAGGGAAAGCAGGCTGCGACCTTGGCAGGGCACTCAGATAGGATGGAAAAGACTGTGCAGCATGAGAGAGAGAGAGAGAGAGAGAGAGAGAGAGAGAGAGAGTCAGAAAGGTGGGTCAAGATTGTCTAGCCAGAGGCCGACTGGCAAGCTTACAGCTTCCTAATGCCATCCTGTGTCAAGAGGTCAGTCAGGTAGGCTGGCCGAGGCCATCTAGTGAGAGAGTGAGGGTGCATTCTCACCTGCACCGGTGGTGGCGGCGAAGGAGACACGGCAGTGTGGAGGAGCTGGCGGCTGGAAAAAGACCTGGTGCGAATGAGGATCTGCCGCGGCTTCCCTCACGCATGTCATGGCAGGATTTTTCCATGCTGTCCTTTACCCTGGGGTCCAGCATGGTTTCCAAAATATATTCCTCCCACTGCAGGAGCTCATCAAACTATGCCTTCAGCCCTGCCTTCAGCTGCCGCAGCAGATCAACCGCCTCAACCACCAGCTTCTTGCCCTGAGGGCACTATCCTGCCCCTGGATAATCTCATCCAGCCTCCTGTGCAAACTCTGGACCAGAGTGGGTCACCTGGTGGCTGTGGAGGAACTGATGGTCTCCATCATGGCCAGGAACGGTCTCAGCATGAAGACTGTGTGAACCAGTATCTCCCATTCTGCCCCATCGTACCCTGGAGGTGCCCCGCTGTCTTTCACTAGTTGAACCTGATGCAAGGCAACTTTCTGCTCGAGAAGCTGCTTGAGCATTAGGAACATGAAAATCCACCTGGTGGACACATCCTGCACCCGCTGGTGCACTGAGGAGCCTTTCTCTGTCTTCTTCGTCCAGAGTAGGTCACTTCCCTTCACGGTCCGGTTAAAGAAACTGGCCAGCTTCCTCCCCCGCTTGATCATGGAGCTATGGGTGCCTTCCAAAACCCCTTCTCCCCAAAGCCCAGAGAGTCCCTGACCACCAGGTGAAGGGTGCATGCGGCGCAAGAGATGCTGGTGAAGCCCCCCATGCTGTCTGCCCTCAAAATGTTGGCTGTGTTGTCCATCACCACGCACCCATTTGTGAAGGGCGTACCTGGCATGACACACTCCCTCACCATGGTGGTTAGGGATGCCTTGATGTTCCAAGCAGTGTGGGGGTCATCCATCACTTCTGCCTGAAGCATGGCCCACCTATACCCTGCTTTGGGACCCCCTCCTGCCACTGCCAAGTGCTGCCTCTGGGTCCTGCCACCAGTGCACCATCACTGCCCAGTAGGCATGCTGTGTGTTCCTACTTGTCCACAGGTCTGTGGTGAAGTGGACGGTGGCACCTCCAGCCCTTGCCAGCTTCTCCCTCACCCGCTCCTTTAAAGACCAGTACAGGCCTGGCACCACTTGCCGACTCAGGTTGTTGGGTGAGGGCAGCTTAAACTGGGGCATCAGGAAGCCAATCAGGTGCCTAAACCCCATGTCCCCGACCACTGAAAAGGGCTGCCCATCCAGCGCTATCAGCAGTCCGGAGTTCCCACCAGCAGCAGCGCAGTCATGCGAGGACTTAAGAACTGCTCCCCTTCCTGATGACATTGGAGGAGAAACTGTGATACTGAGGGTGAGGCATTGCAACCTGGACAGCCAGAGGCTTTGGCATGGCTGTCCCACCCCTCCCACCCTTGTGGGGGTGTGGCTCAGGGAGGTGTTCTTCCAGGTCGCTCCTCATAACATCGGGGGCGGCCGCATGGAGAGAGGGCGGCAGCAGGCTGGGGTTCCCAGTGGCGGTATAGGGGCACGTGACAACTTAAGAACTTCCCCCATCCCTCCTGATGACATCGGAGGAGAAACTGTGGTACTGGGGGTGGGGCACTGCAACCTGGCCAGCCACAGGCTTTGGCATGGCTCTCCCTCCCATCTATCTATCTATCTATCTATCTATCTATCTATCTATCTATCTATCTATCTACAGGGATGGGGGGGAGGGAAACACAGACAGATCACAACAAACAACACAGGGAGGGGTACAAAACTGAAATGAAGCCTAAATCAATCTAATGCTACTCTAAATAAATCCCAAAACAGGGGAAGGGAATCAGGGATGGAATATGTACAGGGAGTAGGGAAGGATTCAATGGAAGGTAGGGAGAAAGAACACGGGAAGGGGTAAAAAAAACCCAAAAAAACCTAAATCTATCTAATCTAATCTAAATAAATGAAACTACGGAGGTAAATGTGTGGAAATGGGTGAAATAGGAGGAGGATGGTAATGGATTGGGAGGAACACAAACTGCTGGGAGAGGGAGACTTCTGAAAATGCCTGCTGACAGGATCAGTGACTAGTTCAGAAGGTGTTTGAAGGGGGGAGGGTACTGACTTTTTTTTATTTGCTGTGACCTCCTTACCACAAGCCCCATTGGCTCCGTGCAGCCTAGCCCGTGGCCGATTACAGACTGTGAAGCCAGTGGTCTGAGGAAAAGAGGGATGGTGATTGGGCAGGTTGACTGCTAGTCCAAACCTCTCCACCCCTGGTGCCAGGAATTCTGCTCCTCATCTGCCCTCCCCCGAGCCTGCCAGTCCTGTTTTTCCCACCCGAATGCACCCGAACATGGCCAAAGTGTTCAGGGGGTTGGTATCGGTTTGGCCGTTCGGTTCAGCCGTCCAAACGGGTCAAGTTCGAGGCGAACCCCGAATGTTCGAACTTCATTCGTACATCCCTAGTATTGTTTGTTTGTTTGTTTGTTTATATGTGCCAGCAATGTGACTAGCACTGAACAGTTGTGACTAGAGCTGTAATTTGGCCTTTGGAAAACTTCAGAATTCAGCGAAAATTACGGTATTTGGTTCCAAAAGGCCGAAGTCTTAATTTCCAAAGACCAAGGCAGTACTTTGTAAAACTTTGGGAAACTTTGCAAACCTCTGTATTAGTGCGGGGCTGGTGGATAGTTGAGCTTTTTCTGGAAATGAAATTTAGTGCCATATTTGGTAGATGGAGGCTATGGGAGGGAACATTTGAGTGATGGCAAGTCAGATTGAAAGTACTGATTGGCTGGCTTAGCCAGATGGCAAGCTATTGATTGGCCAGCAGGGCAAAATAAAAGTGGCTGCAGCCATTTTGTCCATTCTCTTTGGTGAATTTGACTGTGTGCTCCAGTGCTGCTGGATCTGTAAGTAAACAGCTTGGGGGAGGGCTTCCTGGCCTGGCATGCTATGGTTTGGCCTGTACTGTCTATAGGGCCAATTCTGGGGAATGGGTGTTATGTTTACCCTTTACCGTGCCATGCAGTTTTTAAAAATAATAATAATAATAATAATAATTGGTTGCCACAATGCTTCTAGTTATGACTGCTTCTTGGTTGGCACTTGACATCACGAGGCCAGAGGTCATCTCTCTGCCTGGCTGCACTTCCCCTTGCCTGGTCTGTTGGGATTTATACCTGATGGGATTTACTTCTCCATGCAGTTACAGACTGTTTTGCGGGGTTGTTGTATTCTTCTTGAGCAGATGTCCCCAGCCTGCATTTGTGTGCACTGCTTGGTGCCGACTTGATGCTGAATAGTTTCAAAGTTCCCAAAACTTCCAAAGTTTTCCAAGGTCTGGAATTCCAAGTCCGAATTTTGAAACATTGTAAAGAGCACCAAAGATTCACCTAGTACTCAGGATTTCTCGGAACATCAGGCTTCGGCCCAAGTACTTTGAAGTACTATTCGGCACAGACCTAGTTGTGACTAGAGGCAGGTTTTTGCCCCAAAGAGCTTAGAAACTAGCATGGGCACAGGAAAGGAGACAAGAGTAACGGGAAAAGCGGGAGAGACTGGAATATGTTCACAAAGTAGGAAAACAGAGTTTTGTAACAATAGGTACTGTCACAGCTGCAGGATCCCTTTTCATAGCTGCAAAAGGCCATTGACTGACATTAAGATTTGTCACCCGCATTCCAAGGAACTTGACTCCATTAGTCTGTGTCAAGACACGGGAAAGAACTGTTGGATAATGGAATAACTTGCCTGTGGACGTTATGGAATCTTCTACTTGTATGTTTTCAAAAATCATCTGGACAAACATCTCTCTGCAACGTTGTAGATAGGCACTAGGCAGAAGATAGACAACATCTCATAGTAATGCTGCTTTCCTATGATCACCCATCTATAGACAGCTCATCCGAAACAGATGCAGCTTATGCAAGAACAATGCACCAACAAAGTTTGTGTACTGATATTCCAAAGGCTTAGAGAAATACTCCAGAAAAATATGCAGACTTGTTATTTCCAAACGTAAACATTCTCAATCCCATACCCCATAAACCACCACATTTTAATTTCACACTTTCAATACACTCAAACAAGGTTGTTACGTCTTCTAGCTACCCATTTAGATATGCAACAACAGATGTACAAACAGATGCTTTCACATTCTTTTCAGGTATGGTGGAAGCCAGCTGAAAATGAAACCTTAAAATAAATGAAAGATGGCATAAGCAGAAGGAGAACCGAAGTACAATGTCTTCTAGACAGGGATGAGGGACTGGTGGCAGTAGTGCTGGCTCCGTCACTTTTGGTGAGGCAAGACTCTACAGCAGGTGGATCAGGGAGGGCACTGCCCCAGGCATCCTTGGGAAGAACCACCAATGGGAAGATACGATCACAAAGAGCTTCTAGTTTGCCTCCTATCAGTATTTTTCCATCATGTTCATCGACAGGCTAAAATTCTCATCCGGGGGGAACTATTCCCAGGCAAACTTTTGCAAACCAGTGAAATGGGGAGGAAGTCAAGAGTTAATAAATATGTAGACTAGCTCCTCTGGTGTGGCAAAATTTAATTATATGACACATGCAAGCATTTAATTTTATGATGGTGAAAATGGGATACCTTGCAATAAAATGAACGTTGGCATCAAAGCGCTCAAATTTTCAGACTTAATGTGCTTCAAAATAAGTTCATTCAATTGCATTCATCTGGGGGGAAAAAAATTCAAACCCATATAGGAATTAATATCCACCTTCCAGACTGACTACACCAGGTTCTCTGCAGTCTCAGAGGGTTTAGAAAATTGGTTCCTGTGATTATGATCATGTGAAAAAGTATCTTAGAGGGTGCCTGAAGATATCACACATCCGTAACGTATGGAATAGGAAATGAGTTTTTAGAGATTGCTGAATGTTCATCAACAAGAAATAATTGGTCTCCAATATAGAAAGTTCTTTTGCCCTAAATTCTCTTTGTAGTATCCCATCTGTTATGTCTAGAGCCTTTACATATTCCTTATGTACACTAAAGGATCTAATCTTTAGCAGGTGTAAGTCAGAGCAATTTAATCGAGACTGGACTGGTTTATACTAGGGCTGAAATGAGATAAGTATCCCCCCTCAAAGAGAATTTTGCCAGATTTGAGAAGGGGGGACCAGACCTGATATGATCTCCTCCCCCTCCTCCCAAGATCTCACAAGCAGAAGGAGCACTTGAGTAGGGATGGGCGGACGCAGTTCGGAAGTTTGGAGTTCGGCCCGAACTCGGCCTGTTTGGAAGATCGAACCGAATTTCTGAACCGAACGTTCGAACTTCTGAACAGTTTGGAAAAGTTCAGGTGAGTTTGGATGAGTTTGGGGGTGGGAAAAACGTGTCTTTGGGCGGGAAAAATGTGACTGGAAAGGGGAGGCAGCTGAGAAGCAGACTTCCTGGCACCAGGGGTGGACACCAGAGGTGGTTTCAGGGCCAAAAATACAGATACCGAAAAAAAAATGGTTTTGGTTCCAGTACCGATTGCACTTTTTTGAAAGTTCTGATGAGTTTGGACAAACTGAACTCTGCAGAACTGAATAGCTGAACCCAAACTCGGGTTTCAAACCAAACGACCGAACATCCGAACGGTGTTTTGTTCACCCATCCCTACACTTGAGTACAGTGGCTTCTTCTACAGTGGTACTGAAGTACAGAGAGTGGGAGACATTTGGTCCAGGTGAGGTTTCAGAGGTGAGCAGGGGGTAAAGATGTGCCCCCTGGCCACTCTAGCTCCTTGCCCAGCTCCCCTGCCTGCCCAGGAAGGGAAATTCTAGGTGGGGGACCAGGAAGGGGGGCCATGGGCCTACTGAATCACTCCTTCTGAGCACGCTTAGCCCCTTTCAAAGATGGTGTTGACAGTGTCAGCATGCTGTGGGTGCCATCTTGGATGTGATCAGCCAGTTCTGAGCATGCACAGAAGTTTTGGCCATGCTCAGAGTGGGCTGCCCATTTCAAAAATGGTGCCCGCACCATGCTGATGCTGCTAGCACCATATTTGAAAAGGGATGAAGGGACAATTCAAGCCCTTCTGAGCATGCCCAATTCATTTTTTTTATTTTTAAACTTACCAGCCCAGGAAGAGGCCGCGTTTCGTGGGACCCCACTTTAGAGGGTATGTACTCCACACCTGATCTTCCTCTAGGCCTCCATACCCTCCTGCACCCCGGACACCCACCCAGAATTTCCTTTCCTAGGCAGACAGGGGAGAGACAGGGGCTGGGGCTGGCCGGGGGGGGTAATTCTTTGCCACCTGGTCACAGCTGGTATTCCGCCTGGCACCCTTGCCTGACCCCCTGCCTGGCCCACTGCCCCCACTGAGCTTGGGGGATTTTCTCATCTCATTTATGGAACGAGATGAGGAAAAAAAATTTTTTGTCAAGATTCAGAACCAGTACGATCCAAAAGGTGAGTTTCAGCACTAGTTTATGCTACCTGAAATATGGCCAACAGGTAAAAGTTAAGACTAAGGTCACTTTTAAACAAGCAGCCAGGGAAACATGTTCCTCAACGTACCACTGGGAAAAGCTGCATGGGGTGTGTTTACACACACAAGAAGTGGCCACCCATCATAGGAATCGGCAGCACGCGCAGCCTTGAATGGTCTCTTTAAAGACGCGTTCTAGAAACCTCGAAATTGGGCTTTCCGGAACGTGTCTTCAAAGAGGCTGCACATGCTGCTGATTCCTATGGTGGGCGGCCACTTCCAGTGTGTGTAAACGCACCTTAAATGGCTTTTCCCAGCGACACATTAAAGAACATGGTCACTCATGTAAAAGCAGCCTAAGTTTATGTGAAACCCATTTCTTCAATAAAACACTATAAACACTTAAAAGTGCTAGAAAAAAAAGAAAAACTTTAAGATTAAACTATGCTCTGCATTCTAATCAAATCAGATCTCAATTTCTGACTCTGATATGACATCTCATAAGGGATTCCTCAGGAATAAGCTCAAGAAACTAGCATTATTAGAGCTGAAATGGGTACCAAATTTCATACCCGTGCATAATACCTACATTTCCTGGTACTGAAATGGTAATTTCCGTTACTGAGTTACTAATTTTCTGGTTTACCAATTAGTAAATCAAGAAGGGAAAACCAAAAAATTGAGATAGAAAAATGAAAGACTGGGATCAGAAGTCGACATTCTAGGACATTTTGGGTCACCATGCCAACCAGGCTCTAACTGGGTACCAGTTCCATACTGCAAATGTTCAGGTTGATTTGGGAATCAGAAATTCGATGGGTATAGAAGTTTTTGCAGGTACTTGTCTCAGCTCTAATTATTACTATTTTATACAGATGTTTCCATTAAATAAAGTAAGTGCTATAGAAATCCATATCTACATTTCTACAGGCATAGAAGGAAAAAGATGTATGGCTACCTACTGGCAATTAACTCCATGCAATTAAGTTGTATCTGTACCTGATTTGTAGATGGGGGAACTAAGACTAAACGAGAGTAATTGTCCCAAAATAACAAAGTGACTCCTGGGCTATGCCAGGATTCGAATGTATAATGTAGTGTTGTGAAGTGTAGTGTAGTGTAATGTAGTGTATTTACAGTCATAGGCCAAAAACAATTTGAATGTAGACCTCCTAGCTCCATGCCTACCTACTATCCACTAGGTCTCACTGGCTCTCACTTTAAAGGTTCCCCACAGACCACCTGCTAGAGATCTGTGGCCAGACATGAACCTAATGGGATGTAGTCTGTCCTGTGTTGAACTAGATTAATTTTATGTCGGAGGACCTTGGGCTGGTCTCAGTTCTCCATACAGAGAAGTCCTATCCACTACAAAGCACCATGACATCTTAATGATCGTTAAGGAGCAAGGCTATGTCAGAGAAGGGTAGAGCCCTACCTTTTCCAAAATGGCCCTGCCTTTTTTGAAGCATTGTGATGTCATGATACTCCTTAAGGGCTGTTCAATTCTGTCAGAAACAGGTCTTTTGCCTTTGTTCGTGTGATGCAAAAAATGTACCGGGTTTTCCACTATTTTTGCCATTTGACGTTATTTTTTGCGAATTGAACATTACTAGTACAGGATCGAGCCCAAGCCACATTGCACCCTACACATACCCCGAGGAGCTGTGGAAATGCAAAAGTGACAGCTAAGTACCAGGGAAATGCTGGAAATCGCAGTAAAAGTGCAGTAAGACTGTTGCAAAGTGTCAAAGGGACAAAAATGGCAAAAAATGAATAAAATGCCAGAAAGTGACAAAAATGACGAAAAATGCCAGTAAGTGGCAAAACTGAAGGAAAATGAAAAATCACAGGTGCTGATATTGACAATGGCAGAGTGCCAAATCAACAGAGACTGACAAAGTCAAGCAAGCACTCTCGAAAGGTCATTGGTCCCCAAACTAATTCCCAGTCACCTGAATGACTGTCTCATGATGGAGTTGGAGGGAGCAGCGAGGTTGTTTATGTCTTTATGTCTAGTTTCTCCTAAGGTAAATGGGAGTAGATGGGCCCCTTGGCTGATGAGGCTATGCCTGGGCTCTGGGACAGGGGAGAGACCTGACACTGTCCTATTGCAGGGGTTGCTCTGCGAGCTTCAACCCTTATAGGGCCGCTTAAGAAGCATTTTCTGAGGATCCCAGGGATTTCCAGTGAGGCCTTTTGAGGCCTTCTGTGACTTCTATGTCTTCCCTTGTGGCTGCCAGGGTACTGCAACTGTTACTCCTGTAATTTATGTCTGGAGGCTTCCCAGGGCCCTCCATAGCAGTAATGATGGGCCACCCAAGGTCTCTCTGGAGCAGCTACTGTGGTCAGCAAGCTTCCTGGGGCTCCTTGAGTGGAAATGGGGCCACTCCTTCTGAGACTCTCTCAGCACATGCTTCCAGCAGGTGTCACTGCTTACCCCCCCCCCACTTCCCCGTGATATCCTAGCCCCATCCATAGCCCCTACCTCTACCTTGGTCTTCATCCTAAGGTCAGCCCTGCCATGTCACAATATTCTTCTCTTGTAAAGCACATTCATACTTCAGAGAACTACTGCTAAGTCAAGTCTAGAGCTGAAATGGGTACTTAATTTAGTACCCACAAGTAATACCCACATTTTTAGTACCACATTGGGAGTGGGGAATTGTATGGGGAGGGCCCCCTGTGAAAGGAGGGGGCTTTTGCAGGGATAGGGTTTGTGGGGTAGGGAACGAGGGTGAGGAGGTGGGATAAACCCCACTACCACCCCAACGGTACTGTACCTGGATGTGCAGAGCATGACGGATCCTCCTAGTCCATCTGGCCCCTAGACTATCTGAGGCAGCAACTGAGGTCATGTGGGGTGGGGGGAGTTATAGCTGGGGTTGATACAACACTGGAGAGGAGGGAGAGACACTCTCTGTCCCTTTCTCCAATCCGGCCCCCCTTGTCAAGGGAATGTTGAGGGTTGAAGCTGATAGGGCGCCAGGACTGAAGCTGATGCTGCTGAATGCAAGGTTGGTGGCAAATAAATCAGTGTTCATCCAGGAGCTTATTCTGACTTGAGCCGCCGAGCTTGCATTTATAACAGAGATCTGACTGGACTATGAGTCAGAGCTGATTTAGGCTATAGGGATGTGCAAATGCGGTTTGGAAGTTCGGGGTTTGGCCTGAACTCAGTCAGTTTGGAAGGCCTAACAGAATTGCTGAACCAAATGCCAAAACTCCTGAACAGTTCGGCCACGTTTGGGCACGTTTGGATGAGTTCAGGTGGGAAAAACCTGGCTGGCAAGCCCAAGAGGGGGAGGGGGGTCAGCTGAAGAGGGGTGTAGAGGCTTTGACTAGCAGCCAGCCTACCCAATCACCATCCCACTTTTCCTCAGACCACTTGCTTGGCAGTCTGCAATTAGCCACAGGCTAGGCTGCACAGAGCCAATTGGGGTTTCTGGTAACGCGGGCGCAGCAAGTAACAAACGTCATTGCCCTCCCCTCCTTCCATATCATTCTGAGCTAGCCACTGATCCTGACAGGAGTTTTCAGAACTCTCCCTCTCCCAGCAGTTTGTGTTCCTCCCAATCCATTGATATCCTCCTCCTATGTCACTCATTTCAGCAAATTTACCTCTATATTTTCATTTATTTAGATTAGATTAGATAGATTTAGGTGTTATACCTCACATCAAGAAGCAGTCACTCCAGCCCCAAGTCCCACCATCAGGGTTCAGGGGCCTACATTACAGGCAGGGAGGGCTGTCCATGCACTTCCTCCAGAAGCTACCCCTCAAGTCCCAGGTCTCACCATCAGGGTTCTGGGGCCGTCATTCTGCTCACAGGAAGCTGTCATTCCACGGCATCAAGAAGCAGCCACTCCAGCCCCAGGACCCACCATCAGGGTTCAGGGGCCTACATTACAGGCAGGGAGGGCTGTCCATGCACTTCCTCCAGAAGCTGCCCCTCTAGTCCCAGGACCCACCGTCAGGGTTCTGGGGTCGTCATTCCACTCACGGGGAGCCATCATTCCACCGCATCAAGAAACAGCCACTCCAGCCCCAGGACCCAACATCAGGGTTCTGGTGCCTATGTTACAGGCAGGGAGGGATGCCCATCCACTTCATCCAGAAGCTGCCACTTTAGTCCCAGGATCCACCGTCAGGGTTCTGGGGCCATCATTTCACTCACAGGAAGCTGTCATTCCACGGCATCAAGAAGCAGCCACTCCAGCCCCAGGACCCAACATCAGGGTTCTGGTGCCTATGTTACAGGCAGGGAGGGATGCCCATCCACTTCATCCAGAAGCTGCCACTTTAGTCCCAGGATCCACCGTCAGGGTTTTGGGGTCCTCATTCCACTCACAGGGACCTGTCATTCCACCACATTAAGAAACAGCCAGCCACTCCAGCCCCAGGACCCACCATCAGGGTTCTGGGGCCTACGTTCCAGACAGGGAAGGCTGTTCTTCCACTTCATTCAGAAGCTGCCACTCTAGTACCAGGACCCACCATCAGAGTTCTGGGGTTGTCATTCCGCTCACAGAGAGCCATCATTCCACCTCATCAAGTAACAGCCACTCCAGCCCCAGGACTCACACTCAGAGTTCTGGGGCCTACAGTACAGGCAGGGAGGGCTGTCGTTCCATGTCATCGAAAAGCTGTCACTCTAGTTCAAGGACCTACCATCAGGTTTCTGGGGCTGTCATTCCACTCACAGGGATCTGTCATTCCACTGCATGAAGGAACAGCCAGCAACTCCAGCTCCAAGACCCACCGTGATGGTTCCGTGTTTGCTGGCTTTATTTGGTGGGATTTATTTCTCCATGCAGTAGCAGACTGTTTTGTGGGGGTTGTTGTCTTCTTCTTGAGTGAATGTCCCTTGCTAGCCTGCATTTTTGTGCACTGCTTGGTTGGCATAATGATTAAAGTGGGTGCACTCATTGCTGATGGTGGGCCATGCTGTGGGTACACTACTGTGAGTTTTTTTATTATTATTATTTCTGTATGCAGTTGCACTTTTGAGGGGTTGTCTTCTGGAGCAATTATCCCACTCTTGCTAGCCTGCTTTTCTGGGTAGTGCTTTGGCTGTGGAACTTTGCAACAACTTTTTGAAGTTTCTCAAGTTTTCTGACATTCTGTGTTTTGGTCTCCGAAGTCTGACGCTTTGGCAAAAACATCGAATCACCTCCAAGTACTCAAATTGACTATTCAGAACTTTGAAAATTGGTCCAAATACCTGGAAGTACTGTTCCGTTCAGCCCTACACAATATTTAAGGGTTTTCTCTCCTTCCAGAGGTTTCCAGTGCTGAATTTGTCCAGTATGGAGTGTGTCCATCTAGTGTTTGATTTGGTCAGGGTTAGATTAGGGATCCTGCTGGTGTACTGAGCCTCCCACTGCACTGCAGCCTCCCTGACTACTCTAGCTGAGCTGGTCTTGGAGGTTTTCCAGACTTATAGTTTTGGGGGACTTCAACATCCATGCTGGCCTGCCTTTATGGAGGAGAGGAGGACCCAGTTCATGACCTCCATGGCAACCATGGCTCTATCCCAGGTATTAGTGGACCCAACACACGAGAAGGGGCACAAGCTGGGTTTGATTTTCTGTACTGCCTGGAATCAGGGTGTCCTATGATTGGTGATGTAGAGGTGACAGACTTGTCATGATTAGACCATTACCTCCTGGAGGCTCAGGACCTGGTGCACCTATGACCCAGTTGGGGTGCTGGATCTATTAGATTGATCCATCCCCAGAGACTCATGGATCCAACTGGTTTCCAGAACTCTCTGGGAGAGTTTCCTGAAAGAAGACTTTCTTCTAGGGATGTGCGAACGCAGTTCGGAAGTTCGGGGTTTGGCCCAAATTCAGGGTTTTCAGCCTGTTCGCAAAAACCCTGAATCCGAACCGACCCCTGACCAAACCAAGTTTGGGTTCGGAACTCGGTTCGGGGGGAGCAGTTTTCCCTCCCCCCTCCAGGCTACGTGGATGGAAGGGGCGCTGGGGAGCACCTCCACCCTGCCCCGCCTGGGAATTTTTTTTTTTTTTTTTAAACCTTCCCCCAGGATCACCCGCAGTCCTACCTGGTGGTGCCGGGGCTCCGGCCCCGGGCCCAGATGCAGGCGGATCCAGCAGTGGGTCCAATGGGGGAAGCACCCCAGAATGCTTCAGGCTGCTACTAGGCCTTCTGGGTCAAACCGGAAGGCCTAGTTGCAGCCTGAAGCTCTCCAGAGCGCCGCTCTCACTGGACCCGCATCCACTGCTGCGTCCACTGCTGGACCTGGGGCCAGAGCTCCAGCACCACCAGGTAGGGCCTCAGGCGATTCCTGGGGGGGGACAATTTTTTTTTAAATCCCAGGATGGGCAGGGGGGAGGTACTCCCTGGCGCCCCTTCCATATGTGCAGTGTGGAGGGGGGAGGGAAAACCCTACCCCCCCACCTGAATGGGTTCGGACCTCCGAACCGGTTCAGTCTTAACTAACGAAACTGAACATTTCTGGTTCGTTCGAACCCCAAACAGGCTGAACACTGAACCGCTCAGTGTTCGCACACCCCTACTTTCTTCATTGACGACTTAGCCTCTGCGAAATCACATCCAGTGGAGCTTTTTAATGTTGTGAGGAGTTTGGTCAGTCCAGCCTGTTTCCACCTGGAACTGGAGGTATCCGGTACTCGCTGTGACATTTTTATTGATTACTTTGTAGATAAAATTGCTCGTATTCACCACAATCTTGATGCAACCATTTTGAGTGCAGAGTCAAAGCTTGGGGCTATGGAGGCCCAGCCTGGGGGGGATTGGTTTCAGTTGTTGTCACCCACCAGTGAGGAGGAGGTGCTGGGGTCTGTACGAGCCATAAGTTGTGAATTAGATCCATGCCTGTCCTGGCTGGGGAACACCAGCCAGGAAACATTGGGGTTATTGTTGACTGGAGTGATCGATGCCTCCCTTCAGGAGGGAAGAGTACCAAGCCGCCTTAAAGCAGCAATTTTTGGGACTTCTGCTTAAGAAAGCGTCATTGGACTTTGTCTTCCCTGCCGGCTATCAGCTGTTCTCTAACGTTCCCTTTTAAAGGAAGGTTATTGAATGGGCTGTGGCTTGTCAGCTCCAGGTTCATCTGGATGTTATCGGATTCCTGGAGGTGACACCCATGTCATGGTTGGACCATTGCCTCCTGGAGGCTCAGGTCCTGGTGCACCTATGCCCCAGTTGGGGAGCTGGACCTATTAGATTGGTCTGTCCCCAGATATTAGAGGTGTATCATTTTTTGTTTTCATTTTTCATTTTTAAAATTTAAATATGTTGTTTTCATTTTCAAAAATATCAAAATTTTGGTTTTGCTTTTTCTTTCGTTTTCGATATCCATTCGTTTCAATTGAAAACACATTTTTGGCTGTACCTTTTTGTTTTTCATTATAATTGGATGAGACATAGGGGAATTGTACCCCAAATGTAATGCATTAAGTTTACCAAATTCCAGAGTGATTGAATAAAGGAATCCAATTATAAGCATGCTGAATTATGCTATTTTGAAAAACTATGCATATACATTCCTGGCTGTAACTTCTTTGTCTCCCATCTAATGTGGATAAAGCATGGCAGCCTTATACCCCTCCATATGTTTAATGTATATGCCAACTTTTAGAAGGCTTGGATAAAGGGTCCTGGTGGTATACAAAATTAACTTAGAAATGTATGTCTGACTGTAACATCTTTGTAGTTCAACCAGTGTACATGAAATTTGGCAGGACTGTATATCACACATTCTGGATAATTTCTGACAAATATAAGAAATATGTGATAAAGGATTCCAATTTTAATTGCATGCAAAGCATATGCCGAGAATGAGCCTATGCCATGGATTCTCTGATGTGTCACTGTGGTATAAGATCGGTTTGTGATGCCAATTGGCCAGCAGAAATGTCAACCAAATATCCTCATTATTTCCTGTGTGACCATCCAAACCTCTCTCCCCCACTTGTTACTGGGAAGTTGGAAGCATCTGGTTAGGACAAAGCCAATAGAGATTCTGTTATGTCCTCTGTCACAGTGCCGCAGGATGTGTTTGTGATGATAATTAGCCAGCCTGGATGTGTAAACTATGTCTCTAGATTGCTGGGATGTTATCCCCAAAGTCCCAGTTATGTCCCTTCTGTGCCCGCCTGAGGGCCACCCCCTATGCCTGCCTTGAAGCCACCATCAATTGGTCCTGTAAAGCTGGAAACATGAGGTAATTGGTTGCTCCCCATGCTCCCTCCTACAGTTTCCCTTCCCCTGCCATTCCAGGTGCAAGTTTATACCCCTCCCCATGTTTAATATCAATGCCAACTTTCAGAATGATTGGATAAAGGGTCCTGGTGGTATGTGAACTTAATCTATAAGTGTATGTCTAACTGTAACTTCTTTGTAGTCCAAACAGTGTGCATGAAATTTGGCAGGGCTGTATCTCTCACTTTCAGGATCATCTCTGCCACATTATCTGTGTGAGGAGGGGATAAAAT
Source organism: Sphenodon punctatus (assembly GCA_003113815.1). Lineage (NCBI taxonomy): Eukaryota > Metazoa > Chordata > Lepidosauria > Sphenodontia > Sphenodontidae > Sphenodon > Sphenodon punctatus. The sequence goes on from QEPC01001581.1 coordinate 862,592, forward strand.
GTACTGCATATTTTGGTACCACAGATTATGGAAATTCTCTCTCTATTGCAACTGTGGCATTAGCATTATGAGGTAGTGGAGTGAGTCCTTATGAAGTAGTGGAATACTGAATGTGCTACTATTTATCTGAATAATGGTCTTCAAGTGGACAACCTCAATTGCTTATAAAATTTGGTCCCTTTATCAAATTGGTCTGTAATTTGTCAGAGATGACAGGGAAGGCGTGTGATAAATATCTGCCAAATTACTTGTAAACAGGATGGAATATACAAATGTTATGACTGGAAATGTATTTTCAAGTTGATAGCTTATAACATCAGGACACTTTATCCAATCTTTCTGATATTTGGCAAAATTATTAAACTAGTGGAGAGTCATAATGTCTCCAGGTTTCATGCTAATTGATGGAAGATTTTTAAAAAAATAAGGTGTAGCCAGGAATGTGTATGGAGCTTTTCTTAAAATCACAACATTCAATTGCTTATATAATCAGTTTCCTTTAGCCAAGCGTTTCAAAATTTGGCACACATAGTGCTCTCCATTGGAGGTACAATATCCCTAAATGTCATAATAATTGAATAAGAAACACAAAACAATAGCTATAAATACGTTTTTTGTGTTTTCCCATTATTGTTTTTCTAAAAAAATATTTTCATTTTTGTTTTTGTTATTATTATTTGTCGTTTTAGTTATTACAATAATGAAAATGAAAATCTCAATTTTTGTTTTGTTATCATAATAACAAAAATGAAATACACACCCCTACCAGAGTCTCATGAATCCAACTGGTTTACAGAACTTTCTGAGAGAGTTTCCTGAAAGAAGGGTTCCATCCTGGGCATAGTACGGAGACTGTGCTTTTGGCCTTGGTCAATGACCTTCACCTGGCGTTAGATCTAGGGAATTCTACCCTGTTGATTTTATTAGATCTTTCAGTGGCTTTTGATACCATTGATCATGAGGTATTATTGACTTGCCTGTGGGACCTGACTGCAGTGGGCGGGACTGCTCTTGAACGGTTCCATTTTTTCTTAGCTGGGAGGTTTCAGTGGGTGGTGTTGGGCGATTGCTCATCATCTCCGCAGGATCTCCCTTGTGGGGTTCTTCAGGGTTCCATTCTGTCTCCCCTCTTGTTCAACGTGTATATGCAACTGCTGGGTGAGGTCATTCAGAGGTTTGCAGTGAGGAGCCATCAGTATGCTGATGACACCCAGCTCTACCTCTCTTTTTCATCTGACCCAGGTTCTGCAGTCTTGGTGCTTAGTAGGGCTCAGTAGGACAATCTCAGTCCTGGTGCTCGCAATTGCAAGCATTTTTGTCAGCAGCAAAATCCCTGCTCATTTCGGACTGCCCTACTAAAATAAAAAGGTCAGTAGACTGTATTGTTGTACATCCTGGAGTGAAATATTTCCATGATTTAATTCCTTGGTAACAAAGTAAAGAATTGAACTGTGTTAGCCCTATACTAGCTTGTTTCTGCAGCTTTGTTGAAAATCATTTTTTTCCTTTCTCTTTTGAACCATGTATGCAGCACTCATGTCGTTTACTGAATCACAAAAACATCTATGTTTCTACTTTCCTTGACAGCTCCTGCTTGACCCTCAGTTTTTGTTCAACCCCCTTCCTCCCTTTGTCCTTATTTCCACATCATCTTGTGTCACTTTGCATAACTCAACTCCATCTTGTATTTTTTTGCCTTCCTTAGCCTCTCTCTGCCCTCTACACATTTACCTCTGCTCTCATGCCTCTGCACTCTGTCAAGTTCCCTCTTGTTTCCTTACAACAGCTTGAGTTCCCATTTTGCTCTTTTGGCCTCTGTTCCACTCCTATTTGTCTGCCTGGCCTCTCTATTCAGCTACCTCTTTGAATTCTACATTTCTTCATATTTTCTAGCAGCTGATGCTGTAGCAGGTTGATGCACTGTTTCTTTCCTGTGGGGGTTCCCTATATCAGCTCAGTAATGTTTCCACCTCTTGCTGGCCTAGGAAGCATTTTCTAGGACTTTCCTGCTGTTTATCCTTTTCCCCTTCCGTTGTCCAACTTCTTTTTTATTATTATTCTACATAATGGGATTTGCATAACCACAGCTTTCAGTAGCACTTTACTTTCAGTCAAGCTGTTTTTTAATTTTCACTTTTTATTAATGCTGCAAAATTAAGGGTTTATAATCACCTCAATTTACCATTTTGAGCAAAAAGTAAAAGTCAGCTTTGCCTGTGCAAGCAGTGTTGGAACCACAGTGAGCTGGCAGTTTGGGTCTTTAACAAAAAATAGCACAAGAACCAGCATCCACGTGGTAATGACATTCAATTGCACTCATGGCAGTCATTTAACTACTGGTTTTAACCAATGGTTAGGAGCAGCATGATGCTCCACGTAAATTGTAGACTTCAACTAGCATCAAGCACATTGTTGGAGCACTGTTACAAATAGAAATTAGTGGGTTTTACAATAATTGTTGTGATGTCCAATAACACCACCCTGGCTAGCAACTTTTGAGTGGTGTTTTTAATCACAAAGTGTTTCTTCAAACTTTGCAACTTGGCCATTTTGAATTAATTCACACCTCATTGACATCACATGGGTTGGCTGTCAAACTGCAACACTGATTGCTTTCAGTCATCATACTAATTCCTCTCAAAATATGATGTGTAGAAATAAAGTGCACAAATAAGAATATAGTTACCTGTACATTTCGGAAATAGTAGGAGATTGTTTTTTAAAACGTCCTCATTACATTCCTCTATATCACATGTCATGTTCAAAAAATGAAGTTCTAAGAGATTAACAGACTTATTTAATCTAGCTGGCTAGAGCATTTGGCAGGAATAAAGGGGTAAAAAAGAGGCCTTAGTCCTAATCCTCATTCTTTATGCCTGCTAAGTGGGTTTGGATAAGGCTTTTTACTTTTCCAAGTTTTCATTTCCTCATCTAGAAAGCCTAACTAAATAATACACCGCATACTACAGTGGATGGCAAAGTAATGGGTAAGGTTAGGGATGTGTGAACATGGTCCAGAAGTTCGGAGTTCGGACCAAACTCTGTTTGTTCAAACGAACAAACCAAACTTCCGAACTGAACCTGAACCGACCAAACCAAACTCGAACCGAACTACAAACCAACCAAACAGTGTGTTTGTGTTCAGCCACGTTCGGTTGAGTTTGGGTGGGTAAAACCTTACTTAAGGCCCAGGGAGGGGGAGGCAGCTGAGGAGAAGACTTCCTTGTACCGGGCGGGAGGGGAGGAGAGGCTTGGAGTAACAGCCAGCCTGCCCAATCACCTTTCCTTTTGACTGAACACTGACTTCAGAGTCTGCGATTGGCCAGGGCTAGGCTGCACAGAGCCAATCGGGCCTTGTGGTAAGGTGGGAGCAGCAAGTAACAAAACTATTTGACCTTCCACCTTCCAACACTTTCTGAGCTAGTCACTAGGGATGGGCAAACAGGTTGCGGTTCGGGTTTGGCCGTTTGGTTCTGTTCAGTTTGGATCTGTTCGTGCGTTCGGTTTGGTGGTTTGGTTCGGTCGTCAGGTTCGGGTTCGGCCGTTCGGTTCGGTCATGTTCGGTTCGGCATTCTGAAAAGTATTGCGAGAGCATGATTGTGCCGGAAACAGGAAAATTGAGTGCGTGTGGAGCTGTGTGGTGAGTGAGTGTGTGTTTGGCTGGGTGGCTGTTCAGTTTGTGTGTTTTGGCTGTGTTTGGGTGTGCTGCTGTTGTTGTTGTGGTTGGTGAGTGTTGGTGTGTATTGTGGGTGACTGACTGTTTGTTTTGGTTTTTGCGTGCTTTGCTTCCCTGGCTGGGGGTGAACTTTGTGGTCAAGGAGGATGAGGTAGAGGTCACTGGCACTGCCCCTACTACACATCCAATGGTGGTGCCCGGCTCCTCGGAGGAGGAGCAAGTGGAGAAAGCGGTGGCCTCAGGAGGTGCTGGCAGGTTTGTAAACTTTTTTTTTACTTCCCTACGGACCCCTAAATAAGGGCAGGATTTGAACATGCCAGTCAGGGGCTTTCTAGTTTCAATCCGTAGCATCCCCTAGCACCCTAGGGAGGGTTAGCATCCCCTAGCACACTCTGTATGCCACAGAGAGAGAGAGAGAGGGTACTGTATTGTGGGGGGCTCTGCCATGAGCAGCACACCCCACCCAAACACGTGCCAGGCAAACAAGGGTCTCCACTCTCCGTTTGCCATCCCGTGCCCTATGTACCCACAAATAGGGGCAGGTTTGAATGTGCCAGCTAGGGGCTTTCTAGAGGCATCATCTTAAATGCATGACACTTAGGTGCTGTTTATTTGTTTCTGTTTCAGAGAGGATTTGGATGCCGGTCCCAGAACTGGTGCCAGGCCACGGAAGACATGCAGGCAGGGGTCAGCAGTGCCAAACCCAGACATTGGATGGACCAGGTCCAATGTCTGGAATTTTTATGATAAGGAGGATGGGTTCGCCATCTGCAAGGTAAGGCATGGGGGCTGGAACAACAGGGTATGCATGCATGCATTGCCCTCTATCACCTGTTATGAATGGAACTCCCCTGCAGAGAGAGATTGGTGCCCACCCACTTGTGGAGACAGAATGCATGCAGGACTTGACACAGACAATTTGTCTGACACAGTATGGCACTTCTTATGTTCCTATCTTTGTTTTTATGCTCTTTAGATTTGCAAGAAAAGAATCCGGAGGCAGAGAAAGGGCACCACATCTGGGCTAATCAACCATATAGAGAAGGCCCACGGGCAGAAGATGAATCAGGCCCAGGAGTCTTGTGTGGCCATGGAGCAGCAGAAGGGGGGTGGGAAGGCAAGACAGAAGCAGCACCATCTGCGAAGTACTTCCCCCCCATCCAGCTCAGATGTGGAGCCCCCCCAGGAGCAAGAGTCTGCAGCAGCAAGGGCCTTTTGTGGTGCGGTGCAGGGAACCAGTTGGGACTTTGTGGACCGCCTCCAGGTAATGGAAAACTGAATGGTGGAACAGTTCCAGGCGGTCGAGTTGAGGGAGAAGAAGGTGGAGGCATACTGGGAGTACGTCTCCAAGTATGTCTCCACTGAGAGGGACGACCTGGACCTCTTCTGCCAGTCAGTCTGCAACTGGCGGGTGGCTGTGGCAGGGGCTGTTGAATATGCTGTCGAACACGGTTATGAAATCCTGGCAGGTGCGGCCCCTGCCCCTAGGTCTCCTGCACCACTCATGCCATGTTCGCACATATATACAATATTACACAGGGATGGGGGGGGGGACACAGACAGCTCAAAACAACACAGGGAGGGGTACAGAAACTGAAATAAAACCTAAATCAATCTAATCCTACTCTAATAAATCAAAAACCAGGGGAAGGGAATGAGGGATGGAATATGGAGGGAGATGGAAAGGAATGTATTCAATGGAGGGTAGGGAGATAGAATGCAGGGAGGCATAAAAAAATACAGCTAAATCTATCTAATATAATCTAACTAAATGATAATAGGGAGGTAAATCTGTTGGATGGGTGAAATGGGAGGAGGATTGCGAATGGATGAGGGAAGCAAACTGCTGGGAGTCAGGGAGCCTTCTGAAAATGCTGCTGACTGGATTAGTGGTTGGCTCAGAAGGTGTTGGAAGGGGGACAGGGTAAAGAGTTTTGTTACTTGCTGCTCGCGCCTTACCACAAGGCCCAAATGGCTCTGTGCAACTTAGCCCCTGGCCAATAGCAGACTATGAAGCCAGTGTTCAGTCGAAAAGGAAAGGTGATTGGGTAGGCTGACTGCTACACCAAGCCACTCCAGGAAGTCTGCTCCACAGCTGCCTCCCCCTCCCTTGGCCTTCAGTCACATTTTTCCTGCCTAAACTCAACCAAATGTGGCCGAACACGAACAAACTGTTCAGTCGGGTTGTCATTCGGTTCGAGTTCGGTTCGGTCAGTTCGGGTTCAGTTCGGAAGTTCAGTTCCGTCATCCGAACAGGCCGAGTTTGGTCCAAACTCCGAACTTCCGAACCACGTTCGCACATCCCCACTAGCCATTGATCCTGTCAGCAGGTGTTTTCAGAAGGCTCCCTGACTCCCAGCAGTTTGCTGGGAGTTAGGAAGAAGGAAGAGGAAGAGAGCGCAGGGCAGTGATGGGGAAGCAACCTAAAGGCATCCTCCAATGAGAGGAGAAGCTATTATAGATCTAGTCCTGAGTGGCACGCAGAATATGGTGAAAGAAGTAACTGTGGTGGAGCCACTAGGCAATAGCGATCATAATATGATCACATTTGATGTAATTTCTGGAGTAAGAAAGACAAACAAAAGTAAAGCAGTGGCAATTAACTTTAAAAAGGGAGACTATGACATAATGAGGAAACTAGTTAAAAAGAAACTAAAAAGCACAGTTGCAAGGGGTACAAGTTTGCAAGAGGTGTGGAGGCTGTTTAAAAGCACCCTTCTGGAAGCCTAGATTAAATGCATCCCGCAAGTTAAAAAAGGAAGCAGGAAGACCAAAATTTTCCACTGTGGCTAAATGGGGTGGTGAAGGAGGCTATAAGAGCCAAAATGGCATCCTTTAAGAAATGGAAGGCTAGTCCCAATGAAAATAATACGAACAGCATAAACACTGGCAATATAAATGTAAAGTGCTAATAAGGCAAGCCAAGCGAGATTTTGAAGGGAGACTTGCTAAAGAGGCAAAAACAAGCAACAAAAACTTTTTCAAATACATCAGAAACAAGAAGCCTGCTAGGGAGTCAGTTGGGCCATTAGATGACAAGGGAGTAAAAGCAGCACTCAGGGAGAATAAGGAGTAAGGACATTGCAGAGAAGCTGAATGAGTTGTTTGTGTCAGTCTTCACTGCAGTGTATTTGGGGGAGGTACCCACACCGGATCCTTGCTTTGCGGGCAAGGAATTGGAAGAGCTGTTACAAATCAATTTGACGTTGGAGGATGTTCTAGGCCAAATTGACATACTGGTCGGTTCTGTTCGCCCATCCCGATAGAGGTCTATAAAATCATGAGTGGTGTGGAACTAATAAACAAGGAGCAGTTATTTACCCTCTCAGCTAGTACTAGAACTAGGGGACACTCCATGAAACTCATGGGTGACAAGTTGAAAACAAATAAAAGAAAATATTTTTTCACTCAGCATATAGTTGGGTTGTGGAATCTACTGCCAGAGGGTGTGGTAAAGGCCAGTACTATAGCTGAGTTTAGAGTTTCGCACAAGTTTCTGGAAGATAGATCCATTGACAGCTATTAGCCAGACAGGATCAGGGAACATGACGGGAGCTGGGGGAATGCAACAGAGAATGGATCCCCCATTGTGACTTGTTTGGTGCAACTCCCAAGCCACCGTGATTGGTCACTGTTGGAGACAGGATGCTGGGATAGACAGACCATTGGTCTGACCCAATATGGCACGTCTTATGTCCTGGGGAGGGGATGGGTGCTTTGTTTTTGCAGGGTTGTCGCAGACCTTGATTTTTTATTATTTTTTTTTAAATTTGACTGTTGGTTGAATTAGGGCTGTAGCGGAATGTCGCAGCGGTAGCTATTTCTGCTGGAACCAGCATTTCCACAATTAGTGGTATGGCTTGGCAGAGGCTTTCATTCCGCTAGTTTCATTCCGCTACTTCCGCAGTTCCGCTAATTTCATTCCGCTACTTCCACAGGTTTCACAAAATAGCAGAAACATGACATTTTCGCTACTTCCACCATTCTGCCAGCACCACAAAATAGCAGAACAGCGGTTTTCTGACAGTTTCCACAATTTCCCCGCAATTCCGCAATTTGCAGAATGCTGGCAGAATTAGCGGACTGTCCGCAGAAACGCGGGCAATTCCGAAATGGTGGAATGGAATCGCGACACGGTAACAGCTGCTGCCGCATCAGCCCTAGGTGGGATGGGTAGCTGCAGAATTGCATAAAAATAAAAATATTACAACAATATGTGGCGTTCTAACCCATAATTATACATATTGTGGTAAGGGAAAGTCAACTAGTGTTTACATTTAATCACAGAAAAACAGGTTTTGATTTAAAAAATCAGAATTTGGAGTTTTTTATCAGAGAATTTTCAAATTTTTGCTGCAAAAAACTAGGAACTTTAATTATTAGTATTCCCTGTCAGTGCTGGATTTTAATTTATGCTTTAACATAAGCTCTCTTTTGACAGCAAGGGTTTCTAATTATTTATGACAGCAGTGATTTCAAATTATTTTTGACTAATAGAGAAGAAAAACACCCTTTTATATGTATTAATGGGAAGAACCAAATTGGAAATTAATAAATAAATAAATAACCAATTTGTTTTTAATTTTTTAATTTTATTTTTACAAGACCCACTAACATCAAATAGCAACTAGGTTGCTTGATGTTTGCAAAACAGATTTAGACAAGTAAAGCTGCTTTTATATGAGGCGCTGAAAAGCACCTCCTGAGTTCCATGTTGAGATAAAAGCCGTGTGGGGAGATTTTACATGCTCCCCACGCTGCCAGAAGTGACATGCTCCCCGTTGTCAGCAGCACGTCACTTCTGGCAGCGGGGGGAGCATGTAAACACTCCCCGTGCGACTTTTCTCTCAACGTGGGACTCAGCGCCTCGTATAAAAGCAGCCTAAATTACACAAACGCACTTTGTGTTTTTAAGTAGCTGCCTAATGCCACGTATCTTGGATGATTCAGTTTGGCTGAGCACTTCCGCAGACTTTATTATGTGAAAATCTGACCAAAATAAAAATATATACTTTCCAAAGTACATGTGCGAGAGGAATCAGAGAAAAATAATAATAACTTAGTTCTTTTGGAAGGAATTTGTTTTATTTTGTTTTGTTTAATGTAGGCCCTTTTTACACAGAGACTCTAACACCAGTGGACTCCACTGTCAATTGCTCCGTGGGTGGAGATGGGTGTTGCACGGGAGCATGTACACACCTACACCCGTTTACACATCTCCACCCAGCGAAACTAGGTGGAGGCATCTTGTGTGTAAAAGGCCCATGTTGCAGAGCTGCAGTGTTTCCCTGTACCATGTATAATAAAATGTAACACCCATTTTATTGGTGTTAGAGTATCTGTGTAAGAAGGACCGTATTCATACCTTCCAACCACTGTTTTGAAAATATGTAGCAGCTTTTCAAGGCTTGAGATAGGAGAAATCACTATGCCTGAAGAGAGAGGAATCTGCCGAGAGGTATGTGATTTAGTCATCCAAGGCTGAGTTCACACAAAATGTGCACTATATGGTTTTTAACTATCAGGATAGTAACACCAACTTAAAGTAATCCAAATACCCCATTGTCACATAAACAGTTTTTAATTTTTTTTTAATCCATAAGACTACTATAGTGTACAGTAGAGGTGTCCAAGAGGTAAATCATGGTCAGAAGCTAGTCTCCAGTAGATCACAGTATAGTTAGGGGGACCAGTCTCTCAAATGCTACCTCTGGGGTGGAGAATGGAACTGGTGCACCATGGAGTTTCTCTGGGGAGGAAAATTCATCCAGTGCTTCTGGGAAGGTTCTCTCTAAAAAGGAGAGCTCATCTCCACTCCTGAGAACAGTTGCTGAGGTGTCTAGAACTGAGAGCTAGTAGGGTGGGGGTGGAGGGGGGGGTCTTGACAAGGACACTGGAGGCAGTGGGAAGGGTCCTAGTAGATTACTTGAGTTTATTTATTTGTTTTTTTACATTTATACCCTGCCCCTCTCACCAATGCCGACTCCAGGTTGACACCTGGATCAAGTAGATCACACGTACCATTAGGCATGGGCGAAGAGAACGCAGTTCGGATGTTCGGATGTTCGGTCGTTCAGTTCGAAACCCGAGTTCGGGTTCGATGGTTCAGTTCAGCAGACTTCGGTTTGGTCGAACTTGGCCGAACATTCAAAAATAGCGAACCCGAAACCGAAAAAAAATTGAAACCGAAACCTCATTTTCGACCCCGGAAAGACTTTTTTCCTGCCTCCGAACTCATCCAAACACAACCAAACTGTTTGGTCGTTCGAAAGTTCGATTCGGACTTTTGGTTCGGACGTCCGAACAGACTGAGTTCTGTCTGAACTCCGAACATCCGAACCGCGTTTGCCCATCCCTATGTACCATAAATATGGCCACTGCTAACTTAGTGGAGGGGGTAAAAATAACCTATAATGCTGGATTCAGGACGTCATGAAATTCACGAAGTCATATTTGACAGAAGTTGATAGAAAGGACATTGGTGATCAGAGAAGCCCAGATAGTTACCACAAAGAACTTGGGGTGGGGTATATGGGAGTGGCTTGATGAATGCTTACCAAGACACTTATCTTCAGGTGAACTAACAGTGGTAAATGTCCATAAAATATCCCTTGGGTTACAATGACAAGCTAGTCTATGCATGGTGCACTGGCCAACAGGAGATGAAATTAACACGCTGACTGTGAATAGCATGCAGCTGTTCTGGGACTCAGCACCAGGCAGATGATCTTTAAGCCAGGAATCCGTCCCCCATGAGAAACAGAGCCTGCTGCTGGGACTGAGGATAGCCTCCCCATCCCCAGAGCTCAAAGTGTCTTAAAAATTGTATTTTATTTTTAATTTTTAAAAAATAAAATAAAAATAGTTTGCTGTTTCTCATCAAGAATCACACTGCTGGTTCCTGGTTCATTCTTGGTCCCCTAGACAAATAGAGAACTGAGATTCTTGATGAGAATTAATTGAACATACACACACACAAACTTTCAGCCCCAGTTTGGAGGGTTGGGTGGGAATGGTTTTAATGGGATTTTATTTGGGTTTAACTGCATTTCATATTTTTGTACTGTAAGTTGCCCTGAAACTTCAGTACTAGTAGTAGATTTATTTATGGTGTGTAGCCAAAAAATCTTTAAATACAATCAAATTGTTACAGTAAAAAAATAAAAAACAGCACCATATGACATTTCATAACAATTAAATGTTAACAAAACATTCCCACATGTAGTCTTAATTACCTATAAAACATTGCCTGCTCCTCTGAGGAACTTATTGGCGGCTAGGACCTTGCCCCTAGGAGTATTGCTCTTCCCACGGCTGCAGCTTATTCCTAGATGCCTCACTCTTCTTGGAGCTTACTGGGAGCTACAGCTTAACCCCTGACTGCCTCGCTCTTCTCGAGGTTTGCTGACAGCTACAGCTTGGCCCCTGAGTGCCTTGCTTTTCTCAGAGTTTGCTGGAAGCTAAAGCTTGGCCCCTGGTTGCCAAGTTCTCAACCCCTTCTCTCAATCTAATACATCAGTTCTACTACATTCATTCTGTGTTGCAGCAATAAATCGTGCTATTGCATTTAATACATTCAAAGACCTATTTTGGATAAGCCAAATTGTTTTTTCAAAGTTATTAAAACTGCTCACCTCCTGAATAAGAGGGTCTAAAACCTTTTCCTGCCATGTCTTATAATTTGGGCAAACCCGCAAAAAATGTACAGTATCTTCAATTTCACCAAGAGAGCAAGAGCAGAACCTCCTACTGTACGGGGTGTTAGATCACCTTCCCGTCTGTAACTGCTGTCCCATACTGATCAAATCTAAGGCCACTTTCAGACATGCCCTCCCCACCTCCCCGCATGCATATTTGGGCTGCAGGGGGAATGCTCAGCCTGAATATGCATGGGAATTGGCCAGTCTGAAAGCCCTCCCCCACCTCCCAGCTTTGTCAGCAGTGATGAACAGAGATGCAGAGCAGGAAATTGAGCTCTGCATCCCTGCCACGTCGGGGGCGTGAGGGCTTTCAGATATGCATGGGGGGCATGTTTGAAAGTGGCCTAAGTCTTGTCAAAATGTCTCTATGTTGGGCATATACTACTTGAATCAGATAGGGAGCTTGGCGATACAAAGGAGCACACCTGGCTGCTCTTATCACAGCCATATGCTTTTATCTAGATATGTCCATAAATCTATTGTCTATAATAAACTTAGCATCTGGCTGGGGTAGTGGGTCACCACTCATCCAGCTATCTCCTAACCTAGAATAAAAGAAAGATCTTTGTAGTTCATCCAACCAATGAAATCTTATTCCCTCTCTCACATCTAATAATACCCGCTTTGAAAATCTCCTTGATGAATAGCTCCTAATTTTGAGCCAATAATGTATTGGATGTAAATTTGCTATGGTTCCTACATTCAATATGCCCATTTCTGTCCTTGCCATTACCACTGAAGTACTTTTAGGGACTGGAAGCAATTGTTTGTGAAAGGCACTTTGACTTCTTTCTATAATAGAAAGTGTTTTCTCATCCTGCCCCCAAGTCTCAGACACATACAACAGCATTGATTCAATTTTGCTTTTCCCTACTAATAGTGCTTCTCTCCATGACTTCCTTTGAAATTTGATATAAAATCTGAAGATAGCCCCTGCCGTCTGCAGCACTTTTGTAGCGACCTGCTTTGCATGACAAACCCATCTTAGTTTGCTAGTAAAGGTAAGACCCAGAAAGCAGAAACTTCCCACTACCTCCAGGACCTGGTTATCAAAAAAACAATCTCTTCCTTTTCTTAGATCCCAAAACCATAACCATTGTCTTCTGAGTCTGAAACTACAGGAAAGGAAGGGATAGTTTGGCAGCATCTGCCTGTACTATGAGAAAAAGTGTATGCTGCTTCTCGGAGAGTCAGAATGAATCTTTAAGCACAGTCCCAATTAAGAGGCAGAACGATAAAGCAGACCAGGCTCAACACAAGTAAAATTCCTCATATTTCTCTACCTACATTTAGTCTTCTGTAGAGCCTCTTGCTGTGTAGTCAAATGAATTTTTGGCACTCACTCCGACTGGAATTAGTTATGAAAGTTTACTGCAAGAATCAGGAGGTGAACCAGCCCCCTTTGAACTCTGGAGGTGATGTTTAACCCTTCAGCATCACCAGCTTACTCTGGCTGGGGCCCAGAGTTGGCGTTAAAGGCCTTCAGTGCTGCCTAGGTCACACATCACTCCTCGGCATTGTTCCACATGCCCATATTCCATGTTGGCTGCCTGTCATGTAAAACACAGACCTGCAGATGCAAGAAGCTGGGTAGACCATCTATTTCATCTACCTGTTTTTGGTTCCTGTTCAAGATCTGCCTGTGTTTTATGTGTCTGTGTGTCCTAGGGGTGGGAATATCCAATACACCTGATAATCGGGTATATCAGTTTAATCCGATAATCATCGGTATTGGCATACCGGATTTTTAACATTGGCTGCTTTACTGTTTTTTTTACATTACGGCCATTGAAATAAATGGCCGCAATGTTAAAAAAAAAACCGGTAAAGCGGCCAATGTTAAAAAAACGGTATGCTGATACCGGTAAATCCGATACTGGGGAGATCCGAAACTGATAAATCCAATATCTGGTATTCTCCCCAGTGTCTCACCCCTAGTGTCCATCCTGAAGCCTGCTCAGTGTCTATACAAGACTGTTCTGTGACCCTGTTGCCTCCGTCTGCCTCTCCATCATATGTCTATCTGCTCCAAGCATCCCCTCCCTTGCCTCAAAGACCTTGGGCCCAATTCTGGACTGATCTCCTTGACCTGATCCTGCACCAACTTCCCAGCCCTGATCCTGCCATAATTTAACCAGTGGACACCATCCTGTAGTGTGTTTCCTCCACCTACTTTGTAACATTAGAATGCTTCCACTACTGTTTCTTTTTCTAGGAGCAGCAAAGGGTAGAAGAGAACAAAGTCAAGTGGAAAGCAGTGTGGACTTTCTGGACTGAAGTTTATGAAATGCTAAAGGGAACCTCTCTTGCTTTGTAGTGTACAAAGAAGTACATGATTGTGGGACTGAATTAGTCAACTGTACTAAAATGCCATAAAAATTACGACTAAATTGTGTTCTTGCGGTTCTCAGAAAACTCATCTAGAGCCAGGTTCTTGACAAGGTTTTCAAGAAGGAAAACAAGTTGACACTTGCCTAATTTTTGACCTGTAACTACAAGATTCTTGAGAGTAAAAAAACCTTTCTGCGCATGCACAAAATGTGCCATGGCCATTCTGTGCATATGCAGCCTCCTAGTTGCCATTTTACGCATACAGAGAGTACTTGGTTTTTTTTTAAGAAACTCACAAGATTCTTGAAAACTCCCCAAACTGCCCTGCGCATTCAAAAAATGGTGCGGGGCATACATGTGGAGAACAGCCATGGCAGCCACTTTGCGTATGCACAGAATTGTCTCTGCTCCTCCCCCAAAAGGTGGGGGGCAGCAGGCTCTTTGCCGCGCTCGCCTGGACAGAAGGCAGGACACGGCAGGAATGTTGCTGCGCCGACGGGGCTGAAAGCCCAGGTTGAGAAGGCAGCCGTACTTGAGCACGGGAGAAAGCGAGAACCCCAGCGAGGGTGATTGGACAAAAAGGGCCCACATGGGGTCATGGACATAAGGTGGATCTTAACTTCATGGAGACCATGGCTCCAGCCTCAGTTGCAGGCTGGAGCTGAACTTGAGAGCAGTACCCACCCACGCTCCCCTCAGCACTGTGGATGCATTGACGGTCGCCATTGTGGGGCCAGGAAGGAATTTTTGAGGGAACCCTAATTGGACCATTAAATAAAGTTTCCCATATGTTTTGCCTTCCTCGCAGTGCTTGGTAATTGGAACAATTTGTCTCCCCACTGTTAAAGTCAAGGGCGTGTTGTGCCTGCTTCCAATTTTTGTTGCACTCTGGCAGGGGTCCAGTACTGAGGGTTAAAGCATAGACTAGAAGCTGATAAAGCACGAGTAATCTCCTTAAGAGATGGGGAGGCCACACCCACCGGAAAAGCAGGGGTACAGCTACCAGTTGGGTGGAATCCCTGGGAGGGGGGTCAGCGAGGGCAGTAGGGACAGGTATAGTCCCCCACCTTCAGGCCCACTCCTCCTTACTCAACTCTGGAAGGAGTTGGGTCCCCCTCATGCACGGCAAGTGCCACAACAAGGGGGATACATTGTTTGGTTAATAGGGATGGTAATCAATATTACTTTGAAACCATCCCTGAGTTGTTTGTGTTAGGATAAGCTCAAGTATTGGACCCATATCACTCTTGGCGATATCCCCCACCTAATTACAATTAGTATAATCTGGTTTAATAAAGAGTGCGGCCTTTAAACCCAACGCTTGGTGTCCTGTCTCCTTTGGTGCATCAGCAAAGCTTTAGAAATTTTGATATTGTTTTTTAGAATCTCACAAGATTCTCAAAAACCACAGCAACCTCTCATGAGATCAGTTGGGTTGCAAGAATCTCATGAGATTCACATGAGAATGTTTACCATACTTATTTCACAAATGACAAACCATAACATGAAAGACTGAAAATGAGGACAAATTCTCTCTCTTTCCTGAGTATCTGAAGGACTGGAATGGTTTTTCTGTTAATACTTCTGTTGGTTTTACACCATGAAATATTCCCTTCACCCCCATGTCTGCCCAATGCAGTACTATTGGGGTAGGAAGCTTTATCCTGCCCCCATTGAAGGAAGGAGGAAGATTTGAGGACTGCGGTGGTGAGGCAGGTGCAGTGAGACTAACTGCAAGACTTGTACATGCCATTTTGTCTCACTGGGGCAGGATTTTCAGTTGGTCCCCAGGAGCGAGAAGAGGAGGAAGCACCCATCCTATATATGACATTACGGGCTTTAGATGGTCACCCATTCTTGGGGACAGAAAGGATTTTTTTCTATCAAACCCTGATTGGCCATGGAATTTGATCGTTTTTCACTTTCCTGCCGCCATTGATTGACTGAACACTGAATACAATGGTATTGGGTTCAGTTAATTTAATTTCATTATTCCTCTCTTTTTCAGGGGTCCAGTATGTGTTAGTTAATGTTACTGTATGATTAAACATTTATGAAATCATCTCCTTATGAGATGGGGCTGTGGGAGGAAGCAAGAGCAGGGGTGACCAGGTTTCACTCGGGTCGTGACCTAGCGACTTAGCGGGGGGCCCTAGGTTGCCTCTGCCCCCCACCCCAGCCGGCTGGCCAGGCTCCTGCAAGGTGCCTGGGGTGGAGCGATGTTTGGCGTTCCATTGCGCACACCTGAGGTCCCTGCATGGGGCCTGGTGCATGGTCCAGCCTGCGCCCGGGCGTGTGAGCAGCAGCTGCATTCCTGCTGTCATCACCTCCCACCTCTCCATGTTGGCTGCCTGTTGTCCTCACCGCCCTTTTATTTATTTTTATTTCGTAGATTTTTATACCGCCCCATCCTGCGAAGCCCTGATTAGTATGTATGCTGTCCTGTATGTGTGCTTGGTTCCAGCAGCTGGACTGGGTCTGCACCCCACACCTTGCTCTTTTGCCGTGCTATGTTGCGGCCTGTGGTCTTATAGCTTGGCCTTGGAGCTCCCCTGCTTCCCCTCCCATCCCTCCAGGAATTGTGGGCCTCCGCTTTCCTTGCATTTAGTATCATACACTTGCTGGATCATGGCTGGCAGCGCTTCCCCAGGGCTCGCGGGCCCCACCAACCCTGGCGCCCCCCATAGCTGGACCTTCCCCGAGACCATGGCCCTGTGTGACCTGTGGCATTCCCCAGTTGTGCAATTTCTCCTAGGCTGCCTGGACAGCCTCACAGGTACCTATGCGAGTCTGAGTTCTGGCCTGCACTACTTTGGCTATGAGGTGACCACCCGCAATTGCCGGCTGCATGCGGAGACGTTGGGCCTGTGTCTCTTTCCTTATGGGCACATCCCAGAGATGAGGTGGTTGCATGTGGGGTGGCTGCATGTGGAGATCATGTCTGCTCTCTCTTTGTGCAGCCTGGCCGCCTACATGGCCTGTCTGGTGGAGGGGGGCTCTGCCCTGGTCGTGTCCTTTGGCTGCGTTCACGGGGCCCGTAGGTACCAGCGGTCATTTGGGGCAGTCTATCACCACCTGTTGGAGCTCGGTTACCTTCTGTTGTCCCCAGCTGCTGACTATGGCTTGTCGGAGCCCACTGGGGCAGAGCTGATGGTGCTGGCTGGTGTGTGGTCCCACTCCAATGTCCAGGTTGGGCTCGCCATGCAGTATTCCTTTGAGGCGTACTACCTCATCACCTACCACATGTCTGCACTGGGATACCATTGGGGTATGCTCCAGTGGCCCCACTTTGTGCACCTGGTGGGCCATCTGGCCCCAGGCCCCTTCTTGGCCCCCTGCAGCTGGCTGTGAGGTCCCCTGTGCATTCTGGGCCCTTGATGCTGGCCCCGCTGTGAACTCCCACCTCCTCACTGATGCTGTGGGTCACTGCCCACTCCCTCCATGCTGTCTGGGGCTTGCTGATGTGCTGGCTGGTTCCTGTGGTTCCGCTGCCCCTGCCTGTGCCTCTGCCCCCCCACACACCCCCATCTGCCTCTGCAACTGGTGTTCCCCTCCATGACTTCCATCTCCTGTGGCTGTGTCCTGATCTCTGAGTCAGTTCCCAGCACCCCCAGCACCCCGGATGCTGCTGTCCTTCATAGTCCAGCTGTGATCCCTCCTCTGCCTGTGCCCCCCACCCCGCTTGGGTGACTCTGTGACCGTGGGGTTCTGGGGCCCCCAGACTGCACCTCCTGGCATTGTTCCAGGGGAGAGGGGAGGGCTGGTCCGGCTGCTTGGCTCTTCGGCTCCGGCTCACCTCCATCCCATCCATCATACCCTTGTCAGTGCGTGAGGTCCCTGTTTGCCTTATGGACCATTTCCGGGTCGCTCCCTGCCTGTGTGGCCTCCTCCTGTTCCTGTGCTCTACCCCTTAGGGTTTCCCCCCGTGCCACGGCTGCCTGTGTAGCTGTGGGGTTGACCATGCTGCCTGTGCCGTTGTCATGGATCTGGCTGATGTTTCCCGTGTCCTGCCCTGCCCCTGGACTGATCCCCTCACTTCCCTGGCCCCGGGTCCCCTCTCCCCCTCCTGTTCCTGTTGTGCCATGTGTGTTGGCTGTTCCGCTGTGCTCCCCCTTCTCTTCCTTTCCCGCATGGGTGTGTATGCGCCCAGGTGTGTGTTTGTGCTGTGTGTTCTGCTATGACCTCCTTGTCTCTGTGCCCATTTTGTGTACCGCCTCAGTGGCTCTTCTCCCTCCTCCCCCTGACTTCCTGTTTCCCTTGTGTGAGCATTGGAGGAGGTGATGTCATTATTCATGCCTTTACATACAATTTCTGATTTGGCACTTAAATGCCAATAATGAATGCTAGATTATGCAATAGGGCATTTGAAAACCATATACATAGGTAGGTAATAGTGTATTTGTTTAGACCATAGGTCATAACAATGTAGAATCACATATAACCAACAACAGCAAAACAATCATATAAAGTTGAAATAAAATTGAGATTAAATTATAAAAGATTAAACAAAATTCCTCTAATAACCAAATTAAAAGAGGAGATAATAAAATAATAATAATAAAAAGGTTATCCTTACATTACTAAAAATGGGCAAAATAGTATTAAACAATCCAATGGCATAGGAAAATATAAGGAGAAAATAATTCATTTTCTACTCGCATGCACAATTAGAAACCCAAAGTCCCTGTTTCAATATTCTCTTCTCCTATGGAGCACAAGTTTAATCTGCCAAGCCCCAATTTGAAAATAATAGGTTTTAATGCAATTTCAAAGGTTTTTTTCAGAGCTCTGACTGCCTCAAATTATATATTTATTTATTTTTTTAGAGGTGCTCCCCCCACTTCCCTTCTGTTATAAACACATTGATTTCTAGTGCAGGGTGGTCAGAAACTTGCAAATGGATGTTTCTTTCCTCTCAGTTATAAGACTTTTAAAAATATAATTTAAATGTAACTTGGTGATAATTACTTCATGCTAATGGAGTTGAGATTTACAATGATCAGAGAATATTAATGCTTTCTACTGATTATTTATTTTAGTTGATGAGCTGTATTAATTGGCCTGTCAATTGGTTGCATATTAGACTATTACAGAACCTTTTCACACTTCTGCTTCCTCTTCTAGCAGCAGTAACGGGTAGAAAGGAAACCAAGAAAGGTAAGCTTGCTCTGACAAAATTCAATTTCTGTTTGGTTGCTGATGGCATTTTTGAAAAAAAATAAAATATTTTTGATACATTAAAAGTTATTCTTTAAAATGGTTTTAAAATAATTTTAATCACTACGTAAAAAAAAAATTGTTTCAAAAGACATTAAGCTATGACATTTACATGAAGCATCTACCAAGATAGATAGTAAAATTGAAAAATAAACACCACACACCATGGAAAGGACGAGTTAAGCTTGTGACCACAACAATCACTTTCTTATACTAACATTCACTACAACCCATGCAATTTCACTCACATACTCATTAACATTTTTATATATAACTCTAGCAACCCACCCCCAACCCCCCAACAAATCCACTCCACATTAATGATCTATGGAGAATTTTAATAACTGTCTCAAACTTTTAATGTTTCTCTTGTTGCATACGTTGTGAGGGACCAAACACAGCAGGTAACATGATATGTTTGATTGTTGAAAGTTATGTGCCTGATAAGTTTGAATTTATTGTTCTTAGGTTTTTGTGTTGGCATGGCCATCATGACTATGGCCATTTTTACACGGACATCACCCACCCACGAACACCCATCAACACCCATCGGATGGTGTGAGGGTGTCCATGTAAACATCCACGAGTGTGTGGGTGCACATGCATGACCCACCCACCAACACCCACCAATAGCAATGGAGCAGGGGGGAAGGAGCCGGCATGATCCATGGGTGGAGATGGGTGGAGGTGGGTGGAGATGGGTGTTCAACACCCACCCATCCGTGTAAAAACCAAAACACCCACACCCACGGGAATGGGTCCACCGAGACCACAGAGAGATGGCTAGAGAGGCCACACAGGTGCTCCCAAGCAGACAAGTCCACCCAGGGAAACACTGGATGCCTGGCCAGGAGCCTTTAAAGGAAAACCAAAACATGATAACAGTGCGCCGCCTCTCAAAATATCAGAAAGGAAAGCGACCAGAAGACAAAGGGAGCCAGTGTCATGACACATGTGGGATTGGCCAGGGTAAGCAGAGGGACCCCAGAATGCCCAGGGGAGGAGGGTCAGACCCACAGGTCGGGGGGTGAGGGGGGCGATGGGAAGGATGGCTAAATACAGCACACCTGTCCCATCACAGGACCGAGGGTATACCACTGCGGCCATGTCACCTGCATCCCCCGAGACCAACCCAGCCATGTGGCATGGGGAAGGGAGCACTACCAACAGTGAGATAAGAGTGAGGGTACTCCAAGAACCTGGGGAGGGGAGGTCCCACACACCAATATTGGGAGCCAACCTGAGGGAACACAGGGTGGGCAGCTGTCAGTTAACGGTTCCCACCCCCACCCTCAGGAGAGAACCCAGACACAGGAGCAATGCACCACTGGGGATATGGCTGAGGAGGGCCTCCATGACAGTCAGGTAAGCCGTCCATGCCCCCCAGGGTGTGCGTGGAGGGGTCCTCCTAAGGGAGCACAGGTGCGCTGCGGGGCACATGCTAACCCTCTGCAATACCCCCAACAGGAGACAACCAGCTTTGCTGTTGCCACAGGTACTGGTCGGGACCCAAGCTGCCAATCTCGAGACAGGAGATCAGGGACTTTATACGCATGTGGGGGGCTGAAAAAGTCCAGCATGACCTGTTGTGCAGCTGCAAGACCAGATAGGTCTATGAAGCCATCACCTAGGAGATGCAGTGGCGGGGGTACAATAGAGATGTCACCCAGTGCATGCAGCAGGCAAAGGAATTGAGGTCCTGATATAAGTATATCAAGGACAACAATCTCAAGTCCGGCCATGCCGTGCATATAATGGAGTTCCATGATGATCTGGAACAGTTCCTCTGCATGGACGGGGATATAGTCACCTCCTGCTTACACGGCACCACCTTTGCCATGGACAGACGCAGGACTCTCACAACACCCCCACCCCCACCCGACTCCCCAGAGCATGGGGAAGCCACTGTCCCTGGGGATCCCAGCCAGGATGCAGGTGGGGACAGCCCCATTGCACAGGGGGAGAAGGCAGCCCAGGAAACCGCTCACAGAAACATCACCCTCCGTGTGTGCCCAGAAAAACCCACAGGGCAACAGACCATGGGGATGGGGGGTGCACACAAAGTGGATGGACACCCGGGACACCTCCCTGGAAGCAGAAGAAGATGATCCAGGTAGGAACACAAGCAGGCCCCAGGGTGGGGAGGTCCCGGGAGGGTGGTAGTGAGAGAGACCCTGGGGGGGAAATCCCAGGGGAGGGGAGAGGGTCGCGTGGGATGGGGGGAGAGGGCCCAGCCACGGTGACTGGAGCCAAAGCAGGGCACCAGGGATCAACTCCCCATTCCCATTACAGCTAAAGGGACCCTGGAGGGTCATGAGGAGGAGGTCACGGAGGAGGAGGTGGTCGAGGAGGAACTGGTGGCACCCCTGAGACCCAGTAACCAGGACAATGATGGTAGGCCACAATGCACAAGGGATGGGTCGTGGGTGGTGCTGAGGCGACAGGGTAGCGGGCCACCCACATAGGCAGCCCCTTGAGCAAACTGCCCCCCATGCATGACAGGGAAGGGCTGGTGCCTATCACGGTTGGGTAACCGAGCAACACAGGTTACAATCCCCTCATGGGTATGCAGATGGGGGGTAATGGGGCGGAGGGACCACGGGACGTGTACACAAGGAGAAGCTGGGACAGCATGTCCCCGGGTGAATGCGCCTCCATATGGGGCAATCAGAGGTGTCTGACAGAAGGGACAGGAATACGGGGACCCCGCCCGACCTGTAACAAATGCCATAGGGACAGACAGGGAGGGGGTAGGCTCCCCCCCCTCCCGGCAACAGGGATGCACCACTATGGGCACAGGGTACGGACATGGCAAGCAACATACTCCAAGTGGTTCACATGTCTCCCACAAATGAGTGCCTTGGTCCTGCGAGGGGAGCTGCCAAGAGGAATCGGGAGATGCGGGCCCAGAACCGGTGGAGGAGAGAGGATCTAGGGAGGGAATTGCTGGAGGAAACCAGAAGGTTAGCCAAGGTGCACTCAGAGGAGCTCACCCTCATCAGGGAGGTGCAACGAGGGGAGGGGGATAGGGACCATGACATATTGGTAGCTATGCTAAAAAGGTCCCACACCGAGCACCTGTGGGACAGGCGCCAGACTTCCACACCCACTGTGAGATATGGCTCGACAGAACTGAGAGGGCAAGGGACTGTGTCGCGCTGGAGGGGACCTCTGCATGGGCCCTTGACCTCATAGGGGAGTCAGTGGGGCTCCTGCGGAGAGAACCCCGGTGCGATGCGCCCCCTTCAGGCCCAAATGGAGGGATGGCAGGGGAGTACCACCGTGGTACCCTCCCACAGGTGCCCTCTCCCCTGCACTTTGACCAACCCTGGCTTCCCCAGTAGCACCCCTTTACTGGCCTGGTGGACAGGGTCCCTCTCCCCCACACAGCCCCACAACAACAGCCTGTGGTGCTGCCTTTCTGGCCTGCATCCCTCCCAGTTTCTCCATGTCCCCTCCTCCGGGAACCATGGCCACCGCCGAACAACCCGGAATCTCCAGGTGACCAACCACCCATGCCAACCACCCCACCAACTCCAGTAATTCGGAACACATAGCAGTCTGCTAAGGGGGGTTGGGGGTGGAGGGGAATGCAGCACTATCTGCAGAGGGATGGGCAGAGGAGATGCTTCACAGGGATGCACACCAACAGCAGAGGACAACGGACAGGGCTGCGGTGCAGGGGTAACAGGCCAGATAGTATTGTAACCCCCACCTTATGTTTCAACATCACAGGGTCTAATACCTCTGCCCGGAGCTGAGTGGCCAGTGGACAATGGAGAGCCCAGGCGTCAGGCTGCCAGACACAGAGGATGATGACTACAAGGGCCCGCAGGGGAGCAAGTCCCAGTGGTGCACCGAAGCGGGTACGGGGACGGCCTCGCAAACAGTGAACTCCCCCCCTTGTAAATAACCCCAAATAAACATGTGTTATACCTTACCACTCTGTTGTTCATTGTATCAATGGGGACCCCAATGGTAGGGAGGGGTTGCTCCACCTGCATACGGGGGCATGGCATGCACAGTACAGGTGCGGGAACCATACGGCTCTGGCATGTAAGGAGCCAGGTGGGCAACATCATAGCGTCCATGGCCAAGTACAGGCCTGCACATGGACAGTGGTATAGCACTGCCCATCCTAACAGACAGCCAGTGCCAGGCGTGGAGTGGGTCGCTCATCATGGCAACATGTCAGTGGATGACCCTGTCTGGGGAACCCTTTCTACCCAAACAACAGCACAGATGCAGAGTGATGAACGTACATATAATTATTTACTAGGACTTGACTGGTTACACAGTCTGTTGAATGGGGGCGGGGGGGGGCTGTCAGCAGCACGAGTCAGTTGCCAGCCATCTGGGCAACAATACGCCTACACAGAAAGTCTAGATTTTCCTCAGATATGTGCAGGAATGCCCCACCCTGGACATGTTGGTACATTGGCATGGGACCCTCTCGCTCCACCGGTGGGAGGTAGTCAAGAGCAGCTCCCCTTGTCTTGCAGATATTATGTAGGATACAGGCTGATAGGACAAGGATGGGGGTATGCTCGAGATCGAACTGGCTCATGTTCATGAGCAGGCGCCAACGCTCCTTGAGCAGGCCAAATGAGCACTCCAGCATGCTCTGGGCTGATGAGAGGCGTTAATTGAAGAGCCTGAGCTCTGGTGTGCAGGCCACGGGACAGGCCCGCATGAGCCATAGGCTCAATGGGTAGGCGGGGTCCCCAATCACCACAGGAGCCATGGAGACCCCTTCAATTACCAGGTACAGATTGGGGGCTATCTGCCCATCAAACATGCATGCATAAAAGGGAGTATATGCCCGCAGTATATGTGCATCATGGCTCCTCCCTGACTAGACAGTGTATATATCCGTAAACAAGCACCTATGATCCACAACGGCCTGGGGATTGATAGAGAACTCCTGCTTCCAGTTCAGGTAGTCTGTCTTGGGCATGTGGAGTTGGATTACAGGGATGTGGGTGCTGTCTATCACCCCTATGTAATGGGGGAAGCCCATGTCTTCAAAGCTGCGGATCACTACCTCTGGATCCTGGAGCTGGATGACCCGCTCGAGCAGCAGCTCCACTAGCCAGTCACACACATCGTGCAGTGCCCTGTTAACCATTGTGGTCCCTACACCAAACTGCTCCCCAATTCTCTGACAGAAATTGGGGGTGGCCAGCCTCCACATGGCCATGGCCAAGAGCATCCCTTGTGGCAGCAGATACTGCATATTGGTCGCCCGCCGGTTGGAGATGCAGATTCAGGAGCTCTCCGAGCTGGGTCAACAGAGAGCGGTTCATGTGGAAGTGGTCTGTCCATTCCTTATCCGTTCAGGTGGCCAGCATGTTCTCCCACCATTCATTGGTGCTTGACTGCATCCAATTCAACCTCCGCATTGGAACAGTAACACAACGGCCATATATGTTGAGCAGCCACTGGGAAAGGACAAGGCACATGTCCTGGGACACAGCTGTCCCGAACAGGGAATGTCGGCAGGCATCTACCCTCCGTTCCCACCGCAACGATGCTGCTCGGCACACATTGGCCACTCTCATGCACCGTTCACCATGGTTGTAGAAGTGGGGCCCTGGTAACAGTAGCTTGTCCCGTTGCTGGAACACCTGGGCCAGGATCATGAAGGAGGAGGCCAGGACCATTGACAGAACAGCCCTCTCCTCAGGGGGCTCATCAGCAGGCAGCATGGTACCACCAACAACATACACACACAGTGGATACCACTACCAGTGTTTACTCTCTGCTTTTTGTCACTATCACTATCAGTAAACATGCTCCAAACACCTGTCACTCTGAACCCCATGCCCAGGCAATGCACCCTGCACACATATGTACTCGGATGGCCAGAGCTGTGTGTGCAGCGATTGGAGCAATAATGTGGGTGTGTTCAGTGCACCTGATTGGGATCCCCCCTCACCGACCCGCCAGCACCACCACCCCAGACAGCCAGGTCGCTGTGGGGTGAGGGGCACCTCAAGCCAACCCTGTGGTCCAGGGACCATGCCAACCCCTGTGCCCCTGCCATGCCCCCGTGATATCACTGGGCAGGGTGCATCCACACCAGCCATGCTTCTGTCTCATCACTTGAAGGTCACGGCACTGTGCAGCTGTATTCCATCAAGATACGCTGCATGGAGTGTCTCATTAGCTCCCTGCTAGAGGCAGCCGTGACCTTTGTGATCTGTCATCGATAACACTAGAATGCTCCCACCCAGTGCGTGGGTCAGGGATTCACAGGGCCTAGCATCTGTACCACTATAAGCTGTGTACTGCCGTAGCCCGGCTAGTGCTGCACAGCTCCGAGCGCAGCGCTCTGTCCCAGCTGCTCTCCATACGACCACAGTGCAAACCACCAAACAGCCCCTGGAACGGTCATGGCAGGGTGTGGAACAGGCCCCGGGGTTGGCGGTGGTGCAAGGAAGAAGTGGTCACCATGTGCCAACATGCTGCTGGGAATGCTGTGGCAGAGCTGCGATGTCCAGCTGCTGCTGAGCAACCCCCCCGTTGGTGGTGGATGGATTCAATCTCCTGTCACGGTACATGTGGGTGATGGGCCATCCATTCGCGGGTCCGGCTTGCTGCCCAGAGGCGTACCAAATTCCCTCCTTCAACCCTCCTTCAACCCTCCTTCAACAACCTCTTTGGGGGCACCCAGCTACTATTGTTGTGCCATGGACTGCACAGGAGATCACGGCTGTTTGCCTGGTGGTTGCACGTCCAGAGTATGGACTGACCCTCCAGTTCGGGGGTCCCCATTGCATTCTACTGCAAGCCCGTGGAGTATCCCGTCCACGATCGGACTGCCAGGCCCTCCTTGGGTAGCTTGGCCTGCTACCCACCGATGTTGGTGGACCACTGCTGACTGGGACCCCTACTACATGTGAAATAGGTGCCCTGAGATCGGTAATGAACCTACAGGATGTCAACGCTGCAGCTGCCACGGGGAACCACCTCCGGTCCCGGTTCATGGTGGATGCGCATATGCGTTTCCGGGGATTCCGCAGGGGCCTGTTTGCCTGGGAGGGATTTGTCCTGAGGCAGCAGTTACAGGGGCAACCTCCTGCCTCTCCATGAACTGCACGTCCCGAATGGCCCCTTCATTGCATTGTCGTTGCCATGCCTGTGATGTGGCCTGCCATCGCCTGGGCCCTGCTACTCCGGCCCACAGTACTGTGTGACACGGTGGTAGGCTGCCCCATCTGCTGGACCCTATTGTTGCTTCTGTACACTCCAGCCCCCATATCCCTGTAGCATTGCTGAGCTCCTCCATCCCTCTTGGAGTGGCTGCAATGGTGGCCCAGTTTGCTGTTTGTGGGGAACGGACACAAATCCGTGATCACCCATTCGCCAGCCTGTGTTTGCCCCGCACCCCCTTTCACCACATCAGTAATAAAGACCTTGCCTGTGACTGTACCTCCTTGAGTTCATTCATGTCTGTGTGCCACACCGGTCACCCCTCCCATGATTGCAGCCCTTTCCGTGTGTGTTGGTTAGTGTGATGGGGGGTCACTGGGGTTTCTGCGCAGGATCACTGCTGCTGTCAGGTGGCATACTGTGCTGCTTGATGCACTCCCCTGTGGGCTCCATGATTTTTAAAATTTATTTATTTTATTTAAAATTTATATCCCGCCCCTCCTGCCCATAGGGCAGCTCGTGGCAGCAAACAGCACTCAATAAAACAATATAATTTTTTAAAAACAATTTAAAAATACAATATGTGGGGAAAAACACCACCCCCACCCCTGCCCCACCCCTACCCCTCACCAAAAGCCTGACGGAACAGCCAGGTCTTACATATACGTCAAAACAGCAGAAGAGTGTGAGCCATCCAAGCCTCCTCCAGGAGCAAATTCCACAGCACAGGGGCTGTCTCTTATACACATCTAGATGTGTATAAGAGACAGAAGCCAACCTGAGGGAACACAGGGTGGGCAGCTGTCAGTTAACCATCTCCCTCTGCCCCCTCCCCCATCCCCAGGAGAGCACCCAGATACAGGAGCAACGTACCACCAGGGAGACAGCCGAGGAGGGCCTCCGTGACAGTCAGGTAACCCAGCGGTGCCCCCCGAGGGAGGGGGGAGGGATCACCCAACTGGAGATAAAGGGGGCTAGTGGGACAAATGCTAATCCCCATGCAATACCCCCAGCAGGAGACCACCTGCTCCACTGTCACATCAGCCACCGGGCGGTCCCTGAGCCGCAAAGCTGGATGGCCCCCCACATGCGGTACCCACAAGGGGGAGCTCTGGTCAAGGCATGAGACCAGCGATTTCATACATGTGGGGAGGGGGGGCCGAAAAGGTCCAGCATGACCTGGTGTGCAGCTACAAGACTAGACAGGTCTATGAAGTCATCACCCAGGAGATGCAGCGGCAGGGGTACAATAGGGACGTAACCCAGTGCATGCAGCAGGCAAAGGACTTGAGGTCCGGATATAAGTATATCAAGGACAATANCACCCCCAGGTCCCCCAAGCCCTCACCTACCAACATCACCTCCGTCTTGCCAGGATTCAATTGCAGATGGCTCGACCTCATCCAAGCCCCCACAGCTGACAGGCACTGGGAAAATAAGGAGACTGCATGGCCTGGGTCGATGGAAAAAGAGAGGTAGAGCTGAGTGTCATCAGCATATTGATGACACTGCATGCCCTGAAACCTCCTCACGATCTCCCCTAACAGCTGCATTAAGATGTTAAAAAGAGGGGGGACAGAATCTCGGGGGGAAGATGTACACTCCCCCATGACCACCCGGTGAGTTCTCCCGGCCTGATGGTTCGTGGGTTCAGCCTGCTGGGTGGTGGGGGCCCACAGCATCCTGTTGAGAACCCTGTCCAATATTTGCTGGTGGCTGCATTCCTGTACGGGCACCCGTCCTATGGGCTACCCCATGCTTATCCTTGTGGAGGTGTTGTCAACCACCTGGGTGCGTTGGCTGGCCTGTCGTGGTGTACGTTTGCCACATGTGTGATGGTGTAGTCCCATGCTGGTGCTGTCTTGTTTCCCCGGGGAGGGGGGCGGCACAGGTTGCGTACCCCAGCCCCTTCCTAGTAGCTAGTGTTGCCCTGGGGGGCTTGGCACGCACGTTCTGGGCTGTCTGGTGGGGGATACCCATTAGTTGGTCACCTGCCTGGGATGCCCCACCTTCCACTGCTCCTGGTGCCCTCAGTTGGTTCCCACCATCTGCACTATTGGCGATGGATGGGTGGTAGGAGAGATGAGCCGCTGACTGGGAGTGTGAGCAGTGCAAGGGCCATTTGTTAGCCTCTCATGGTCCCCCTTGATCTGAGCGGGTTGGGTGTTGGTTTGGGTGTCCCTGGATCACTGCATGGGTTGTGTGTGATGTGTGGTTACCAACCCCTGCTGACCCACACTGTTCCCGTGCACCCTATCCCCTTTTCCCTCCCCCTTCTCTCTTCGAGCTACTCAGGTTGTCTTCCTGGCCATTCTCCGCCTGGCACAGATGGACGGCCAGCTCCAGCATGTGGCCTCAGAGCTCCATGCTGGGGCATGGCTCTACGAAGAGATCAGTGAGTGTGCCGTGTGTGGGGGGGGCCCTCTCCCTGGGTGTCTGTTCGGGGTTCCAAGTTGTTGGAGGCCACTGTCCCATCCTGATGGCACCTTCTCTCCATCCCTTAGTGCAGGCGCTGATTGCAGAGCAGACAAGACCAGGGAGCAGGAGGAGGTTGTGCAGCTGCTGCTGCACCTCCTGGAGAGGGTGCACTGGCTCGAATGCACCCAGGCAGATCTTTGGAGTCAGGTACAGGGCAGGAGTCCATATTGAGGACAGGGCCCTGCCCCATGGACCCGCTCTCTGTGATGCCTCCCCACCTCCCTTGGACTTTTCCCGTGCCCCACACCCTACCCCCTGTTAATAAAGTTGCTTTGCCCCTTATCCAGTTGTTTGTCATGGTCCTCCGTATGGCCTGATCTCATGTGTGGCTGCCTCTGGGTGGTTGTGACACTGTTGCCTGGCAGGAACTGGTTATCCTGTTCCCCCCCTGCGGTGTTTGTGCTGCAGCTCTGCTGTATCCTTTGGCGGTGACCCTGGTTTCCCTGGCCTGGGATGTTTGTGGCCACTCGGCCACCTGTCTTGGTTTCCTTCTATTCCCCTCCAGCCCGGTTTCATTCCCCCCGTTTCCATCTGGTGCCTTGGGCCAGGGGTCCATCCACTTGGCTGATTTCCTGGTGCCCTGCCCCCTCCCTGCATTTGTGATGCCTCCCCCTGTCACCCGCACAGATCCTCTGTTGGTGTGGGGAGAGTTGCAGTGGGTTTGCTGGCAGTTGATGTGGTAAGGGTGCGCCCTCCCCTGCCATCCCCTGCCATCTCGTCTGTGCTGTGGGTTTCCATTCCTGCTACCGTGGCCACCTCTGTCCCAGTTCTGTTTCATGTTTTGGGGGCTTTGGGATGGTGCGTACGAGTCCTCTGCCGGGGGGTGGGTGTTTGTGTTGGGATCCCCTGCTGGTTCGGGCCTCTACCTCCTTCCCCTGTGCCCCTTTCCACCCCACCCACCCTGCTGGGGTCCCCCTGCCTCCTTGGCCATTTAGTCCTTCCCTGTGTGATTGTGTTTATGGTTGTGTGTAGGCAGGTTCTGGTTTGTGGGGGTCCGTGGTGCCTGACTGTCTGACCATGTCACGGGGCTGGCTGGGGTCTGCTACTGTGTGTCTCCTGTCATCCCTGCTCCCTCCTGCTCCACCCGCACAGGATCTGGTGGTTCATGGACAGAGCTGTGTGCTACGGCTTCATATGCCCTCAGTCAGCCATGTTGTCCCATTGCTGTGCTGGATGGGGCGTCCCCGCCATTCAGTATCTCGGGTGTCCATTTAAGTATCATGGGTGTTTGCTCTGTGTTTCCCAGGGTAGGTGTTTGGCTGCTGGGTGTGTGCCAATCCCTCCCCTTCCCTTCCATCTCACAACCCCCCATGGTACCATCTGTGTAAATGTCACCCGGCAGTGTGCTTGCCCACCCATCTCCACTCATCTTCACCCACTGGGCCGGTGGTGGCATCCATGTAAAAAAGACCTATGAGAGTGAAATTTTAAGGAGTTTAGTGCATGGTAATATAAGGAAGTGAATGGCAAGAATGATACTTTAAGTGTTTATTTTCATGCTTTGTGGCATTTGTTTTCTTTTTTATATACTCAAGATTCCTAAATATATGTTGTATGTAATTCTTGTAGCTTAATGTTGTTTATAACTGATAGGTTTTTTACATTTGCAAATTTTTGTAATAAAATCTTACTGTTGAAAATGTTAAAATGCTTTTGTGGTTAGAGCTAAACAAACTGGCACATGTGACAGGCAGAAAGTCAGGAAGGGGTGGGTGATTCTTCTCCCTCCACACCTTTCCTAACTGCATCTTGTCAAGAAGAAGCGGAAAAGGAATCCTCAAAATGGAGAACGAGACCAAGGGCAGAGAAGTAAGGTCTAGGCTGAACTGGAAATGAGCTGTAGAGACTGCAGTGTGAAGCTAGTGTACCCCAGGGAAGGACAAGAGAGACACAGTTGAAGAAACAGCTAAAAAGAAGACACAGGCAGGAATGCTGTCCTGGGACTTGGGCTGCCTGACCATGGTTTTCCTCGGCTGAACCCTGCACCTGTCACTCAAGCCAGCAGCCTCAGGACACCTACGTGGCCCCAGACCCAGGTCCGGCTAAACCAGACTCTTCTCAAGGAAGCTTCAGCAGAGTCAGGGTCAGCTAGTGTGAATGCTGTCGTGGGGCCATGTGGGTATCCGGGGCTGGGTTTTCCTGATCCTGATTCCCCCGGATGAACTCACCCCCCATGCCGCTCAAGCCAGCAGCCACAAGACATCCATGCAGCTCCAGTCTCAGGACACTTTGGATAAACCTGACAGCTGTATAAGATACCCTACCAGTAATGAGCTGGGGATGTGCTGAACTGGGACTCCAGGTAATCTAATTAAGGAGTGTGCTGTCTTGTACCGGGGAGTAGGTCTTAGGAACATGGGAATAACATCCTTGGAAAAAGCCCCTAGGCAGGACAGTAAGATCTAATAAGACAATGGAATGTTTTGTTAGGACCTATCGTAACTGCTGGACATGTATTAAGCTGCATATGGAATCCAAGTGTGCATGTGTAAAGGTACTGATTTTTTTAAAAAACCTCCTATGAAAACTTTTTCTAGGGCTGCAGTGAATAGTAAATCCGGGTACTTGGGCCGATTTCCGAATTACCAGGTACTGCGTATATAAACAGGACATAGCTGGAGTGGTCCATGCCTTGCCAGCTACTCCCAGGTTCTGGCAGTCCGTAGGTGCAATTAGGTACTCAGTCTGAGTACTTGGCGAAACTTCAGAACTTTTTCTAAGTATCTAGAATTCAGAACAAGGAATTCCAGACCTTGGAAATTCTCGGAACTTTGGAACATGGAATTGCAAAAACTCGGAACTACTTGGCGCCGAGTTAGCACCTCTGCACATAGTACCAGATGCAGAAGCTGCAGCCATTTAATTGCCTAGGCTATCGGGGTGCACAACAGCACATCCATTCTTTTGTCCCTCCCACTCCCCCTTAATTGCCTAGCCAATCAGGGTGCACAATGGCACATGCACACCTTCCTCCCTCCCCCTCCCCCTAATACAGTATATAAGAGTCTACAATGCAGCAGTCTCTTTGTGGTGTGCAAAGGAGAGGGAGAAGGAAGGAGTGGAGGAACTGGAAGGAAAAATCTAAATCTAAAATATATTTATATAGCACACGCACCCACATACCCACCACCCACACACCCCCACACACTTCTGGTGAGGGACTACATTGGGTGGGAATTGGGACCACAAAGGAGAATGGTAGCATGTTGTCTGTGATCCATTGTGTGGTTTGAGCAACCAGTTGGCGTGCCTTTGGATTTGTGACCTTATAAGGGGTCTTGTTTTCATAAATCTCTCGAAGTGTCATCTGTACTGCTGAAAGAGATGGTGGTGACACTGGTGAGCATGGCAATGACTCCTGTGAAGAAGAGGTTTCCACTGGAGCCTGTGAGTGGGTTGCTGCAGCTGATGCTGTAGTAGACCCCGATATGACAGGCTGTTTCTGGAAGTTAAGGATGGTAGGGTGCTTCATCTTCAAGTGTGAACTGAATATTGTGGTAACCAACTTTTGGAAGTTGGATCTTTTCGAAAAGATCATTCTCTTTAGTTCATCTTCAGACTCCCGCCCCTCTCCCTTTTCTGCCTCCCCTCCCTTCCTGCCCTCCTTACTTCAGTCATTCCATATTGTTTGGCTAAATAAAATAAAGTCCTCCCACTGTGACCTCCACCCTTCACAGCCATTTTTGATGACAAGCCCTGATGCTGCCCCCACCCCCATAGCAACACCGTGCTTTCTTCCAAGCTTCCATTTTATAGTCCAAGCAGAATCCAGAAGGGTGCACTATTGATAGAGATCTTATCATCACAAATATCACTGCGTTAGCCACGCACGTGTGTGAGCACCTCCGCTTCCCCACCTCCCTCACCGTCAAGCAGACTCGTCACTTTCTGCATTCATTGTGTGGAATGGCTTAATGGAGGTCCTCCTCACAATGATCTTCAGTGTCCACTGTCCTTCTGCGAGGGGAGTACTGGAGCTACTTGTGTTGACTGAGGACAAGGACAGCAACAACAACAGGGACACTACAAGACACTCCCTGAATACAAAATGAATATTTTTATATTTTCATTTAGTAAAAAAATGAGGTCAACTGGTTTGGAGAAAAATAAAATCTCTTTTAAAAGTCTTTCTGGGAATATTAACTGGTGAAATAGCTCTTAGAAGAACCATTAACCTTTTAAAGAGTATTGCTCCAAGTGAGTATAATTTAGATGTTTTCCAGAATGCTTTCATGGATATCTGTAAAAAATTGATTCTGTCCTGCTCTCGATAAATGGACTCCATCTCTGTCATACAGTGAAAGTGAATCATTGGAAAAATCCTTATGCCAAAGTGTATTTATGTCTCAATCACGGAGAAAACCATGGATTACTCTGATTACATTTTTCATCGATTTCCTAAACCTGAAAACCTTCCTTGTGTGTCTATTAGATAGTCTTTTGATCAAATCAGAGACCAATATCTTGCAGTTTGGAAATGATTCAATGATATTGAACAGGTCAGCTTTCATTGCTTGCAACAAAGCGATATTAGTGAGTATCCAAATCATTCCCACCACAGTGAATCAAAATTCCAGAAGGGGATGGAATAGATCTTCTCCTCTTAATCTTTTCCACTTTGGGAAGAATGTCAGGGCATATCATTCCTCCTTTTCCGAACCAGTATATGTTATAAATTTAGTTGTCAGAGGAAAAATGAAGCCTCTTTTTCCTGACAAACTTCTCCAATCGTCTAACATAGCACTCTCCAATAATCCAGATTACTTTCTTCATACTTTGTCCGTATAAATTGCAATGACGCATTCCGCTTCACAATTATTTCCCAACTTCACACTGAGTAGAGGTTGAACAGGCAGGAGAGCTATACTTTGGAGGAAGTATGTCTGAAGGAGCACCCAAGCCAAGTTAGGAGTGTAACCTCAAGAGCAGGCAGAAAAGGAAGAGGAATGCCTGCTCCAATGGTTCCCTGCTCCAACTGTCAGAAGAGTTAAGCCATTCCCACTTGAGAATGTATCTGACCCCAACAATTCAAGACACCTCTGCTCTGCCCCTCCTGGGCACCCCTGACCAGACATTCACTGCGAGGGGCTCCTCAGGGATGCTGCTTAGGGGTGTGCATTTTTCATTTTCGTTATTTAAAAATGTCATTTTTGTTATCGTTATTAACAACAATGTTGTTTTCGTTTTCTTTATCGTTATCATTTTTGTTACAATTTTTGGTATTTTTTTTTATATAGTTTTCGGTATCAGTATCAGTATCAATATTAGTTATCATTATCGATATTGTTTTTGATATCAGTACCATTTCAAACGAAGATTTTATTTTTGGTATCGGTATCGTTATTGATTTCAGTGCACAACTAATATTTATCTAAATCTAAGGGAGACAGGGGACGGTAAAAGGAAGACTATCGATTATCTAATCAATAATCTATATAACTATTCTAATCTAATCTATATGGCTGCAATATTATCTATATCTAATCTATACTATCTATATATATAATGTACAGGGGGAGAAGGCAGGGAAAGGGAGAAGGTAAAATGTAGGGTATGAGGAAGGAAAGGTATTGATGGTAATACCAATATATAAATAAATAAGTAATACAATGAGGGCTGGGGAGGATTTTTTATGTGCAAGCAATACAGTTCTGTAAACGCAACCTGAGAAGCAGAGCTCTCACAGAACGGAGAGAAAAACCTGACACTCCCATTATAAAGAGTTGCAGTGCCCTCCCACAGAGCATCCCTGATTGGTTGTGGGCAGCAACAGGCATTGAGACTGCTGAGGTCTGCTTGCTCTGCTCATTGGCCAGCGATACATTCAGCAGACACTGATGAGCTGCTCGCCCCTCCCAACACAGGCACAGTTCAAGAGTTCAGACCGTTAAGACTCTGAGATGTCTACTCCTTCCTCCCCTCTCCATGTTTTCCCTCCAAAACTCAACTGCCACAGCACTAATAATGACAATGATAAAGACATTATTGTTTTTGTTTCTCGTTAACTTTTGTGTTATCATTTTTGGTATCGTTTTTGTATCGATAATGGTATCGATATTCTCGGTTGTCATTTTTTGTATTCTTGGTTGTTGTTTTCATTATCGTTGTTATTATTCTTGGTTCTTGTTTTCGTTATTGGAATAACTAAAACAAAAATGACAATTTTCATTATTGTTATTGTAATAACAAAGCCTGAGTCTTTCCAAATTTACATTGCCAGTATAGCTGCCTTGGGCTTTCCAAATACTGCTAGGAAAGGAGAAAGGCTGCACTGTAGAAATGGATGGAAGTGGACTGATCTGGCCAGCCCCGAAGGAATGGCCAGTCAGAATATACACAATGCAAAGACAATAAATGTAAATACGAGTGTTAATACATATATATTCAGAACAAGATACCTCTAGAGATCACAAACTGCAGGCAAAGCATAACAGTATGGCTGATGGTAAAAACATAAATGGAGCACATATACACTCAGTCCGTATTATATTCAAACATGATAAATGCAGGCATGGATGTATCACCATTTGCAAACAGTTCATATGATGTTATATCATCAATGTCCAGTTCAAACGCGTTTTGGGGATCCTGCCCCTTCCTCAGTGAACACTCTTAGAGATTCAAATTCTTGTCCCAAAGATATGGATGCAAATGCGCCAGCACGGGCAATCTGCCCTTATCTCATGTACATACACACCGTGTAAACTGAACCTGGAAACTCCCCCTTATCGAGGGAAGATAGCTGACAGCGTCAGTGGTTGGTTACTGCCTGTAAAATCAAGGCACAGGGTGAGGCCGAGGATTACTATGCTAGAATGCTGCCGCATAAACTCCAACACGCACAGACCTGAATTAGGGGGGAATTGCTAGCAGCTTTAACTACACGAGTGGTCAGTGTACCCTTAAGCTCATTGATCATGGTGGTTGGCATAACGCATTTCCCCCCCTTGATCGGGTCTGCAGCAGTAACCAACCACTGACGCTGTCAGCTATCTTCCCTCGATAAGGGGGAGTTTCCAGGTTCAGTTTACACGGTGTGTATGTACATGAGATAAGGGCAGGTTGCCCGTGTTGGCGCATTTGCATCCATACCTTTGGGACAAGAATTTGAATCTCTAAGAGTGTTCACTGAGGAAGGGGCAGGATCCCCGAAACGCGTTTGAACTGGACATTGATGATATAAAATCATATGAACTGTTTGCAAATGGTGATACATCCATGCCTGCATTTATCATGTTTGAATATAATACGGACTGAGTGTATATGTGCTACATTTATCTTTGTACCATCAGCCATACTGTTATGCTTTGCCTGCAGCTTGTGATCTCCAGAGGTATCTTGTTTTGAATATATATGTATTAACACTCGTATTTACATTTATTGTCTTTGCATTGTGTATATTCTGACTGGCCATTCCTTCGGGGCTGGCCAGATCAGTCCACTTCCATCCATTTCTACAGTGCAGCCTTTCTCCTTTCCTAGCAGTCTGGTCTCTCCCCTTGGGGACAGGAGAAGAGCGCTTGTGCCGCCTCTTTGCTTTCCAAATACATCTTCAAAGAGATGGTGCGAGCCGCGATTCCTATGGCAGCCAGCTACATCCAGTGCCTCTAAACGCACCCCACATCGCTTTTCAGTAAGTGCTTCCTTCAAGCCGGTAAGTAGAGCCGCTCATCTAAAAGAGGTCTTAGGCTGCTTTTAAACGAGGAGTGCTGAAGCGCCTCCTCAACGCCGCATTAAAGCAAAGCCGCCGGAAGTGACGTTCTCCCCGTTGCTGGCGGCGGCGGCGGCTGGAGACACGGGGCTTTAGAGCGGCGCGTTCTTAAGACTTCAATTATCAGGCTTAAGTACGCGCCGCTCCAAAGCCCCGTGTCTCCAGCCGCCGCCGCCGCCGGCAACGGGGAGAACGTCACTTCCAGCGGCTTTGCTTTAATGCGGCATTGAGGAGGCGTTTCAGCGCTCCTCGTTTAAAAGCAGCATAAGAATGACAGTGGAGTTGGAGCTTAACCTACAGCTGCTGATGTGGGTGTATGATATTTCAATATTTAACACGTTTGTGTTTTTACAGGATGTATTTAATCTTGAATCAATGCATTCATTAGCTAATTAGGATGATCAGTCCTGAAATGCTTTTAACCAAATGAATACTGGTTTATTCTTGAAATGTAATTTTGTTTTAATCACCTTATGGTCTTATGGTGAGCTTAATTTGGATTTTCTTTTAAGAATAACTCAGTTGCTATGTCAAAATGTCCTATGAAGGCGGCACAGTAGTTGCGCTTTTTCTGTGTTCTACAAGAATGGTGCAATGGGCACTATGTTTACTGTGTAACACTTCTGTTAGGAAGAAAGATAGAATTTTCTAAGGTATCCCATTCTCACCGAAAGCTTGTTGGAGGTGAACACATTTTGCACCAGTGGGATTTGTGCTGGAGCTGGTGTTAGCGGACTGGGGTTTTAATTCTACAGGCATGTTTCATTAGTTAAACATATAACTTAATTTGGTGTCCTCCAAATTAACATCTTATTACTTTGCATTAATTGAATTCATTGTTTCAGTGGCTTGAACAATGACTTGTACTTGAAAGAGTGAATTTCCTCGCCTCTCTGCCCTGCCAAATTTTACCTGGTAAGCAATGTGCTATAATTAGACCTGAGGAAAATAGCCAATTCCAGAACTATAGTTAATAACTGTAATTTTGAATAATCCATTGGTAAACCGTTCAGTATCTGCATACCATGGAGACTAACCAACTATCTAAAATACCGATTAAAACAGGCACCGAAATCCTAGTTGCTTTTTCTGGGTTCCTGATGTAGCATTTCATACTTAACATAGTATTGTGCCCCAAATCAAACACACCTACAAAACTAAAACTGCATGTTCACTAAATGCTCCATGCAAAATGCCAAATGTTTATTTATTTATTATTTAATTATTTTTTTAAAAAAAATCCATTTTTATTTTCTTCCATTTCTTTCTATTTGTATTTTATGTTGAAGTGCACACCAGGAACATGGAGAAATAGCATGTCATACCACTTTTTTGTTATTATTTTGGTCATGTCATCGCTACCCAAAGCATTCTTTGACCTATAGGAAAACTGAATACAGCAGATTTGAACCAGGTATTCCCAATGACAAACTGAGTTAAACTGGAAACTGAGGTTCAGTGTAAACAGCAAAGGAATTATGGGAAACTAAAAATAGCCGGCAACTAGAAAATAAATGCTAAAACGACAATGCTGTCAATGTAAACAGTAATGGTAAGATGGTTGACAGATCACATAATAATCAGTTATTGTTAGATATCCAGATATTTCATACCCATTATCTGTATTGCATTCCAGTACAGTTTGGTTACTGGGAATCCAACTGATATGTAATCTTTTGGTCTACACCTTGGTCTTCTTTGACTTTATCAATAAAATATTTTCATCAAGTTCTTCACTTTATTCTGTCATCAAAACATTTTTTTATCAAGGTTATTACAGCTTTCTGGTTACACAAGGGATTGACAAACTTTTTTATTCATTTACTTTTTTTTTTTTTTTTTTTTTAAAGGAATAAAACAAAGCAGAAAAACAAAACCAGAATATATTTTAAAAGTGTATGTAAATAACACTGATGATTGAATACATTAATTCAAGACTTTTTATTCTGTCAATAAACAAAGTATATTGAAAGCAGAATAACAAGTCTTGTTGTAATGAAATGTGTCACGTTCCTCTTTCATTTTGTGGACAAAAGAATGATTTTCATGATTTACCATTCTTAGTTTTATCCGAGCTGGTGGAGTCATCTTATTGATAATGGGACTGATCCCAAATCCTGCAGACTGGGTTTGGAATTGTGGCCATCGGCCCCAATCCCAAATCCGTGTGAGTGCCACTGCATGCGTGTACATAGTTGTAAGGTTTTCACACAGGCTTTGGGTGTCCATGCTGGGGTTGCATGTGATTTGCGCATGCGTATTTGTACACACACCACATGTGCAGTGCACACCAATCCATGGGGATTGGAATTGGCCCTGATCCCATCCCATGCATGCATGTGCATGCATCTTCATAGGGATTATGTTATGCCGTGAGCATCCCATGCTGATCCCATGTGGATCCCACATGGATTCTGTTTGAGATTGTGACCAATGATTGGGGCATGGATGGACAGGTGGTACAATTACGGCTTTAAGGTCAAAACCTCCAGTAGTAGTTTGGAGTAGTTACTATTCCAGTAGGAGTTTGGAATAGTTTAAATGCTCTCTTTTATTGGAACAACTTCTGTTGATCAATCTATTCTGTTGGTCAATGTTGGTAATCAGAAGTTGGGTACAATAAAAGAGAGCATTTGAACAACTTTGTCTGCACCTCTTACATTTGCGAATAACACAGTAACCACTTTCTCTCTCTAGACCATACAAACCTAGGAGATTAATAAGATTAGAAGTTCAACTTCAAAAAGACTGTTATTGTTAATCGAGGCTATATCTATCAGTAGGTTGCTAAGACAATTTTGCAGAGGATGAGTATTAACAGAAGTGATGGCGGAGCGTTGCCGTCACAAAGCCGACTCACATTGGGAACCCCCTTGGTGTTCTACCATCACTTCAAATAAGATAGAAGATCCTGATCAGATCTGGCCAGTCAACAAATGTGCTGGTGGTTGGACTGTCAGGGAAGGTGAGGAGACAGCCTGCCCAGCACCCAAACCCCACCACAGCAGCCAGCCATTGTAGACATAATCTGGGCTGCGTCATGGCGGGCAATAAGAAATATTATAGCCAGTTATGGCCCTCTTTGGCCTGATTGGGTAGACGGCAGCCTGGGCTGTAATCCCTGACTATCTCTGGGATTACAGACTGGACTCACCATTGATATGCCCGGGAGCCATCCTAGGTGAGTACCTGGTGACATATAAACAAAACGAATCTGGTTAATTAACAGAATCTGGTCAAAAATGGAATTCCAACCTTAATTGCACCGATGGACTGCCAGAACCTGGGAGTAAATGGCAAGGCATGGATCACTCCAGCTATGTCCTGTTTATTTATGCTTTTTCTAAACCATCCAGTGCTGGTCAATATCAGAGATTACGTTAAAATAATAGGGATGGGGAACAGAACACCATTCGGATATTCGGACGTTTGGTCGTTCAGTTTTAAACCTGAGTTCGGGTTTGGCTGTTCAGTTTGGCAGAGTTCGGTTTGGCCGAACTCGGCCGAACATTTTAAAAAGTGTTATTGGTACTGAAATCGAAACCAATTTTTTTTCGGTATCGGTAGTTTTGGCCCTGAAACCACCCCTGGTGTCCACCTCTGGTTCCAGGAAGTCTGCTCCTCAGCTGCCTCCCCCTTCCAGTCAAGCTTTACCGCCCAAAGTCATGTTTTTCCCAACACCAAACTCATTCGAACTCATCTGAACATTTCTGAACTGTTCGGAAGTTCGAGCGTTCGGTTCGGAAGTTCGGTTCGGTCGTCTGAACAGGCCGAGTTCAGGCCGAACTCCCAACTTCCAAACTGTGTTCGCCCATCCCTAGAAAATAAATGTGCAGCCGGAATTCTGGATGCATGTCATAGGGAGGAGGAGCTGCCCCCTGGCAACCTGGAGCTGGGACAGGCTGGGGGATGAAATAAATGTTTTCCCGGTCTTACCCGGTGGTGAAGGGTGACTGGGAAATGACGTGTGGCTAGCTCACTTCAACCCCATACTGGAGCCCCATCATGTCAGGCATCCATGGCTTCTAGTAACAGGTAGCCTTGCCTGGTGGCCATGGCAACCTTCCACACAGGGCTGAGTTGGAACAGAAACAAATGTGTATGCCTTGTTTGGCCCACTATGGCTTGCCTCGGCTGTCCTTGGGCCCGAACAGTGGGTCCAGTTCCTTCCAGGCCGACCTTTCTAAGCCAGCTACCTCACCAGGGTCTGTACCAGGTCCACATCTGGTGGCCCAGAAACAGACGTGCAAAGTGAGGAGCTGGCCCAAGTGGGTTATAGCGGGTGAACCAGGCCAACGTCACGTTTATTAACACCCATAACACCCATAGTTTATTGGGCTAAATGGACCATTGGTCTGATGCACTATGCTCAACCACTTGTATTCACTATGAGGAAAACACAATGAAGATGGATCCCTGAGTATGGCATTAAAGCACAGTAGGCATCATGGATGCTGGCAGAACTTTATTGGGAAGTTTGCAAAGTGTCTTCTTATATAAACACTCAATTCTAACCGAATAAGGCAAAACATGAAGAAAAGAAAAATGTATTCCCAGTGTCAACAGTTTTAAAATATACAAACCCTTTGCAGTTCTCTCCACATGCTGACATGTATCTGTGTAACTCAGCCTTTGTTTTTCTTCATGAATCATTCATACATCACACCCAGACTCATGCTAAAAAGATCTTCAGAAAAATCATGCTCTGGCTGCACCTTTTTTTTCTTTCATTTTTTTTTTATTATTATTAAATGAATTTGGGCCCTAAATTAACTTTTGACTGATAGCTTTGTGCAGGAAAATGCTTCTCTACAGAACAAAAAACTGGAGTAGTCTATAATTTAAATTGGCATATTGATGAGTTCTGTAGATGGATTTGATACA
Organism: Sphenodon punctatus; assembly: GCA_003113815.1. Taxonomy (NCBI): domain Eukaryota; kingdom Metazoa; phylum Chordata; class Lepidosauria; order Sphenodontia; family Sphenodontidae; genus Sphenodon; species Sphenodon punctatus. The sequence continues at coordinate 903,744 of QEPC01001581.1, forward strand.
CAGTGAACAAAAATGAAATTATGTATGCAAATATAACATTGCAGGTGTTGCTGATGACAATGTGGGGTTTTTTTGTTTTTTTTTTTAAGTATGGCAATAGAGTTTTAGATAACCTCTTCTGTACAGATACTATTTTTGTGAGCTACTTAAAGTCACTGAAAAGAAATGAGAAAAAAAAAGCCTCAGCTGCTTAAAATGTGTGTGATAAAATGTGCCACCGAGAGATGAGCCAAATAACTGATAAAGGACACACTTGGATACACACACATTCATTTTCTAAAAGACTGACTTATCCGATCCTGCTGAACACTTATGACTCCCACTGAAGTCAATAAGAAGATGCAAGAGTTCAAAACCTCCCACAAACTGATTCTATGTTCTGTGACTCAGATGAAATGATTACCATCTTTCCCAAAAGTTAACTTCTCTCTAAGGCAATATTTGTTATATTACCAGTCACTGGTGGTTTAGGAAAGTCATTCCTAAAAGTAAAAGCACTACATGATGGTATCTAATGGAAATAACATAAAACACCCTAGTACACACTTATTTTTTGTATATTGCCACATCGGAAAGCCACAATTTTGTTCTCAGCTATATAAAACAGCAACATTGTGCAGACTTTCAAAATTCCAAAATTGTTTCTAGTTTCAGTCCTACCAAACTTGTTTGTCATGATCAAATTCTGCTGAATATTTGCTAACACTGACTCAACTATTGAGGCAGTCTTATCTCAAATTTCAGCACTTTGAAAAAGGATGGTCAAAATCAATTTGGAGAGGGACTTTTGCTGATGCAACATTCAGGGGGTCTCAAAAAAATCTTTCATGAATTCGATGTCAAGGGGGAAATGTTGCACAGGGCTCTGTGTGAAATCATCTCCTCTCCTCTTGTCTCCCTTTTCTGTAAGGACAGTGTTTCGTGTCTTGTCCAATATACTTGATTTGAGGCCCGGCTCAACATTTTGCCAGATCAATGGGCATTTTTCCATTAATAGTCATAGGAAAACGACAATGTTCCCAAATAAGGAACAAAACTTCTAGTAACATTCTTGCTAGGTAAGATAATATGGGTTAATTTTAATTATTCCATTTTTCATATGTGTGATAGAAATGCCAGGCAATCAAGTAGGAAAAACCAGAATGTGACTAGAGATGAAATGGGCACATGGTTTGGTACTTGCGGGTAGTACCCAAATTTAGGGTACCATTTTTGATTATCCAAATTGGTACCCAAATGCCCACTGAGTACTTGAAATATCAAAAATACTGGCAATATGCATACTGAAATATCAAAATTACGCCCAAAATCCCCAAACTGAGATGAAATCAAGACAAAATTAGGACAAAATTTGCATTTCGGTATACTGCTTGTAGGTATTCCAGTATTTTGGCATACTGGTTGTCAGTATATTGGTATTTCAGCATTTTGGGTACCTGACTGAGAACCTGTTTAGGTACTGAAAGGTGTCTGAAATATTCGGTAAGATTCAGGTACTGGAAATTCAATGGGTATACCTGTTTTTGTGGGTACACATTTCAGCTCTAAATGAAAGATCAGAGAATCTCAGAATGCATATACAAGATGCATTTTGTATATGCATTCTGTTTTTACATGGACGAGGGTGGGTGGGGGGATGGGTGTGCTTCTGCGGTGGGTGAAGATGGGTGTGTTCCCTTTACACGGAAATACAAACTCATCCACCCACCTCCACATACGGAGCTTCCTCTGGTTTTCCAGAGGGCTCCGTGGGTGGAGGTGGGTGGAGATGGGTGTGTGAAGGGTGGAGGTGGGTGTTGTGTAAGAGCGCACAAGCACCTCCATCCATCCTGCTCGGTGTTCACATGGGTGAGCACCGAACTGACACCTATCCGGTCACCCATAGCTGGCCGTTTACATGGATGCCACCACCACCCCACCCACCCACCCAAACACTGTAAACATTGTCATAGGCCACTTTTACATGGACACTACCCACCCACAAACACCCAGAAAACCCATTGGATGGGTGGGAGAGTGTCCGTGTAAATGTCCACAAGTGGGTGGGGGCGCATGCCCGACCCACCTGCCAACACCCATGGAGCAGCTGCATGGGAGCCAGCACCCTCCGTGGGTGGAGATAGGTGTCCAACACCCGAGCATTCATGTAAAAGTGAAAACACCCACACCCGTGCAGGCCGGACTGGTGGAGCTCCACTGGGCAAGCAGGGGCATGCATGCACCACCATGCAGACACACCCACGGGGGGGAGAGCCCATAAAGGAGGGCGGAACCAGGGCACATGCGGATGGGGTCTCACGATGGTGACCCGGAAGACCCACGATAAGGCCACGGGACCTGCTGCCACCCCACGCACGGGAAGGGGCAAGGTGAGCACAGGTACCCAGGAGCACCCGGGGGGAGCGCCCCAAGAAGGCAGTGAAGGGGGAGGATGCGACCCAGTCAGAAGGCACAAGGGCGGCCGGACTGCCGGTCCAGGGGGCCCCAGATGGGAGGTACAAGGGGGGAGCTCTAGCGGGGAGGAAAGGGGGAGGAATGCACCAGGATGTAACACAGTGCACGTGTCCTGGCACAGGGCAGAGGGGCTGCACCAATCCCCCCCCCGGTCGAGTACCCCCAGCCCAGCACTTCCTAGGGGCACAGCCCGAGGAGCAGCAGTGAGAGTGAGGTGAGCATGAAGGACCCCCCCCCCCAGATGGGAGGGCCATGCTGCAGGCCCGAAACAATGGGCCAAGGAACACAGGGCAGGGGCAGCAGCATAACCCTGTCCCCCATCCCCGCAGGACAGCTCCCAGAAAATGGAGCACCACACCACTGGGACTATGGCAGAGGAAGGCCCCCCAGACAGACAGGTGAGCAGAAGGGAACCCCAGGGGGGAGGGGGGGAGGCCCCGCAGGTGGGCAGAGGCAGCCTGCAGGAGCCATAGTAACCCCTAATGCACTACCCCCAACAGGACATGACCACCACCACGGCTACCACATCCACAGAGCGGGCCCCATGCTTCCAAGTCAGGCGGCCCCCCACACACGGGTCCCAAAAGGGGGAGCCCTGGTCAAGACAGTAGGTCAGGGACTTCATACACGTGTGGGGGTAAGAAAGGGCCCAGCAGAACCTGGTGCACAGCTAAAAGACCAGACAGGTCTATGAAGCTATCGCCCAGGAGATGCAGTGGCAGGGGTACAATAGGGATGTCACCCAGTGCATGCAGCAGGCAAAGGACTTGAGGTCCGGATATAAACATATCAAGCTCAACAATCTCAAGTCCAGCCGGGCCATGCGCACGGCCGAGTTCCAGGAGGAGTTGGACAAGTTCCTCTGAATGGACGGGGACATAATGGCCTCCCGCACACACGGCAGCGTCTTTGCCAGGGGCAGGCACAGGGCCAACACACAACCCCCCCTGACAGACCCCATAGAGCAGGGGGGGAGATGCCCCTGGCAAGCCCAGCCAGGAAGTAGGAGGAGACAGCCACATCCCACAACAGGAGGAGGCGCCCCAGGTGATCCAAGTGCCAGACCACAACACACACCGTGACCCCCAACACCCACAGGCCTACCAACCACAGGGACAGAGGCACACAAAGAGCAAGAGGAGATCTGGGAGAGCCCCTAGGAAGCGGAGGAACAGAATCCAGATATGATCACCCCAGCGGGGCGGGGGGGGGGTTAAGGTGGGGAACAGCTCAGATGGAGGTGCAGTGGCCGGGGCCAGGGGCTAGCAAACACTAATGGTACCCCTTCCCATTGCAGCACAAGGCATCCTGGAGGTGCATAAGGTGGAGGTTGCGGAGGAGGAAGAAGATGACAAGGGGGGCCCGACAGCTCCCCCACATCCAGGTGGACTACCCTTCATGGTGAGGCACACCGGCCAGGGGGCTATGGGGGGCCCGGGTGTGGATGGGGGCAGAGCTACGGGGGGGAAAGAGTGTGCTACCACACACAGCAGGGCCCAACGGGGGTGGGGTGTTGGGGGAAGGAGGGGCTATTTGACCCACAGCGGCTCCCACAGCACACCTGACAGTCAGGGACCCCACCACAGCTATCACTTGCTGGGGGCCATCCCACGACAGGTCACGGCAGGACTGGGGGACCCCACAGAGGAGGTCTGCGGGGAGCTGTCACACTATGAGGGCCACCCCACCAGGCACCCTGGGTCAGGCGGTAGCGGCCAGCGGGGCACACAGGCTGGAAGCACTAACATCATCTCCAAACTCCTGTTCACAGAACAGGCACCCGCTTGTGCGAGGGGAGCAGCTGCTGGGACTGTGGAGCAGAAACAGGAGATGCAGGCCAGGAACCGGAGCTGGGGGGAGGACCTTGGCAGGGAGCTGCTGGAGGAGTCACAACAGTTAGCTGAGGTGCACTCACGGGAGCTCGCGCTCATGAAGAAGCTCATCAGAGAGGAGAGGGAAAGAGACCAGGAGATCCTGGCTGCCATGATGGCCCGGTCCCACACTGAGCACCTCTGGGACAGGCGCCAGGCTGCCGCCTTCATGGACCTCATGAGGGAGGCCATAGAGGTCCTGTGGCATGATCCCCAGCGTGACAGGCCCCGCCATGCCTTGGAAGGAGGGTCAGTGGCCGACCAACACCATGGCAGCTTTCAACTGGTGCAGGTGCCCCCCCCTGCACCTCAGTCACCCGTAGTTCCCCCAGCAGCAACCCTATCTGGGCCAAGTCCATGGGGTCACCCTCCCCCACATAGGGCAACAGAACCCACATGCGGGGCCGCCCTTCCAACCTGCCCCCCGTGGTCCAGCCCCCACTGCCACCCCACCCCCTCTACCAGAAGGCAACGCCCCCACCCCAGGACCGTGCACCCCAGAATGACCAACCACCCATGGTGGCCACTCCACCACCTCCAGTAAGGCTGCAGCACCCTGGGCCCCTTGGAGTAAGGGGTGCAACACCAGGGGGGGGGGCACTGGGAATCTAGGGACCTGCATGAGGCAGGAGCCCGGTAGGGAACACATTGTAGAACCCACTCCGAGCACACACACTACATGAGCTGGGGAGCAATGGCCATTGCCAGAGTCATGTGTACCTGTTCTATGACACTGTACTGGATGGGGCATGTGCCATACTACCAAGGGTGGGCCAGTCCGGGGCTCGCACCATCAGGCATCGCCCGACGGCACGTGTGATGCTTGTTTGGGGGGTAGGAGGATCACTGGATGACCACGGGGTTCCCAGTGGCCCAGGCCCTGACATGGAACAGGAATGAGTGCACATGATATGAGGATTCCTTACCCCATTCTTGTTTCTCCATGCAGGTACCATCTGAGGAGGCCAGTGTGGAGCGGCCAGTCGATGATAGGGAGGCCGAGCAGTCTGGCCAGCGAGTGCTGCTGTTGGCTGCAGCCAGGGCACGCTGGCCTGTGAGCCTTGGTGGTGTGGCCAAGAGGGGGAGAGGGCACCCCAGACGTTAAACCCCATGGCCTTCCATTGTACAGTTTCCCCTCCAGTAAATGTGTTGTACCTCTACCTTGTAGTCACTTAATCTTTCCCGGGACATATGGCCATGGGGGGGTGGGGCGCGGCATGCAGGGGGGCACCGGCATGTTGGAGGCTCTGTACACTCCCTGCCCAGCCAACAGGGCCTGGGGCTAGCCCAGCGAGGTCACATGCAGTGGAGGTGACTGGAACAGGTGTACACTGAACCTGCACAGGCGAGCTGGTGAGTGTTGACGGGCAGGTTTTTGCAGGGGCCACTCACCCCATGGCCAACAGCAAGGGGAGGATGCTCACACACAGGCCACCCATGGGCCCCATTCCCGGGACCCCCCAGCTCACACATGGAATGAAGGCACTGTTTCAGTTAAAGGGTAGTACCCAGGTTTATTAAAGGGGTTCACAGGCCTATGGACATGGGTGTGGGTCGGGTACTGCCCGGTGTTCGGTTGCCTGGGCAATGATGCAGCGGCAGATGGCATGGTTCTGCAGCTCCCCAATCTGAACCACATCCACTGGCACGTGCTGTGGCCGCAGCGCACTCCTCTCTATGGCCTGTGCCCACAACCCACTCTTCCCTGGTATTGCGGGAGCTCCTCTGTGTCCGCCCAGTCCGGGGTCACCATTCTCTGTGTGCTGCTCGATCCTCTTCTACAGCCCCTCCGCCCCACGCCCGACCACATGCAGTGGGTCCCTTATGTACTGTGTAGGGCAGTGTGGGCAAGACACCGATCGGTGATGCACTGAGGGTGTGCTGGGGTAGCAACTGGGTGCCGGGCCCGTAGAGCATCCCCACGAGTGCGCTGGCCATCTGCCCACCATGGGGGGAAGGGACCGCGCTCACCCCAGGGTACCCATTGCTCCCGCAGCCACGCTACAGTCCCCCAAGCCAGGGTTGGCCTTTAGCCTGCTGTAGCTGTGCGTGGTGTGGATACAAGGCCTGGCTTGGCTTCTTGGCCTGGCGCAGCGCCCGGCCATGGCCTCCTCTATCTCTCGGCACATGTGCTGCATCCCTTCTGCCTTGTGTGTGTGTGTAGGGGAGGGGTGGTCACCCTGTACGGACATGATGTTGGCGGCCCTCTGGCTGAGCCCCGATGTGCAGCTGTTGGTGGGCGACCCCCTGTCGGTGGAGGATGGCTTCCAGCTCCTGTCGTGGTATATGTGGACAATGGGTCACCAGGTTGGGGCCCCAGAATGCCGGGGCCGTTCCCTCAAGCTCAGCTTCACCCCCCTGTGCCTGCCTCCTTGCGGGCACCCACCCGCCATTGTCATGCCGTGGACCACTGCAGAGGTAATGGTGGCTCACCTGCTGATGGAGCTCCCCTGGTTCAGCCTCGTCCTGCTGTCTGGGGGTCCCCCTGTTGCTGCCCTGTACACCAGCAACCTACTGCATTCCCGTGGCATTCCATATGTGCCCTCGGATATGGAGGCCCTCCTGTGGGACTTGGGCTTGCTGTACCCCAATGTTGGTGGCCCGCTCCGGACCGAGGACCCCACCGCTGCGGCATTTTCCGCCCTTTGATCAGTGAGGGACCTTCCAGATGTGCGGGTTGCAGCCGCTGGAGAGGACCTCTTCCTGTCCTGCTTCCTGGTGGATGCTCATATGCGCTCCTGAGGCTTCCGAAGGGGCCTCTTTGCATGGGAGGGTCTAGCGCAGGGGTCGCCGCCCCAGGAGCGCTCACTTGACCGTACATGAGTGACCCTTCACTGCCACCCACTCGTGGCCACTCCGGTGCCCTGGCCTGTCCATTTCCTGCCCCCCCATGCCTCCGATAAGGCTGTGTGCTGCCATCTACATCGCTGCTGGCTGCCGCATGGTTCCCTGGAACCGATCGCCCCCTCTGTGTGACCGCTGCTTCTTGCTTCTGGGGCTACTCTGGTGCCCTCGCCTGCTCTGCATGGGCCCTACTGTGTCCTCCTGTTGTGCATCTCTTGCCTGGCCATGGGTCCACCTGTACCTCCCGGTTCTGCCTCTCTGTGCTTGGGGGTCCCCGTTCCCCCAGCACCAATAAAACACTGTTCTGTGATGGTCTGTCCTGCCTTGCTTCTGTTGCTGTTGTGGCGGCTGGGTGCCTCTTCCCCTTGGTGGCCCTCATGCCCCCATCTGTGTGGTTGTCTGCAGGGGGTATGCTTGATGTGTACTGGAGAGCTCCAGACCTGTGGGGTGTGTGCTGGGTGTGTGTTCCCCTGACAGCTTCCCTGTGCATTGGTGTGGCCCTTCCCATCCCCAACTCTCCCCTCTGCTGTCACCCCCTGTTGGTGTAGGCCATCAGTGGTGGTGGCGATGGATGGGCAATGGCACAATGGGTGATGGGCAGCTGAGCATGAGTTGTGGTGACCCCGGCCATTGGCCCAACTGATCCCCCTTGGTGCAGGGGTCCGAGTGGTCTTCCGGGTGGTGGCTGTCAGCGTGTGGTGTGTGTCCCATGTGCTGTTGCTTCCCCTGGCCCTCCCAGGTGCTCGCGTTCCCCATTGCCCTGTCCCTTCTCTCCTGCAGCTACTGTTGTCATGCTACTGGTGATCTTTTGCCTGGGCGCGATGGTGCTGCAGCTGGAGCGGGCGACGTGGTACATGCGGGTGGCGAGGCATCTGTTTGATGGCATCCGTGAGTGTGCTGCCTGTTTGCTGGGCCCTGTGCTTGTGTCCCTCCATGGGGGGTTATGTTCCTTGGTGCCCGGGGCCGGCTCTGATGGCTGTCTCCTCTCTCTCTGTCCCATTCAGTTAAAGCCATGATCGTGGAGTGGACCCGGGAGCAGGGGGAGTTGTTGGAGTTCCTCCTGCATGTCCTGGAGCAGCCGCACCGGCTGGACCACGCGCAGGCCGAAAGCTGGTGCCAGGCGCGGGGTCGCTGGCCCTATTGTCTGGGTGTTGTCCTGGGCCTGCTGCTGCAGATGCTGTTGCCCCTTCTGTTGCCCCGTCCCCCTCCCTGCCCTGTTGTTGTTGCCCCCTGTTGCAGTTTCGCTGTTTTATTAAAGACTTGTGTGTTCCTTCCTGGTGTGTCCGTGTTGTGCTTTGCTGTGACTTCTCCCCTTGTGCGGGTGCCTCTGCGGGGGGTGTTAGAGTGTTGCATGTGTTATGTGGGTGCCTNTGCCCCCTGTTGCAGTTTCACTGTTTTATTAAAGACTTGTGTGTTCCTTCCTGGTGTGTCCGTGTTGTGCTTTGCTGTGACTTCTCCCCTTGTGTGGGTGCCTCTGCGGGGGGTGTTAGAGTGTTGCATGTGTTATGTGGGTGCCTTCCCCCTCCCCCCGGCCTCCTGTGGGCCCATCCCTGTGTACTTCTGTTTCCTGCTGTGTGTGTACCGCTCTGCTGTGTGTGTTGGGGGGGGCTGGCGTCAGGCTGTCTGGGGTCTGTGCCGGGGCTGTGTGGAGCTGGCTCCTTTGTAGTGGCTGTCATTCCATCTCTCTCCCGCCCCACCCATGTGAGTCCCGGCTGTGGGGGTGGGGCTGTGTTGCGCGGCTTTGTTTGCCCTCGGCCGGCCATGTTGTGCTGTCGATGTACTGGGTGGGACTTCCCTGCTGGTCCCGGCTGTCCATGTACTTCCATGGGTGTTTGCTGAGTGCTTCCCAGGGTGGGTGGGTGGCCGCTGTGTGTTTGCCAGCCCCTCCCCTTTCTTTCCCATGACCCCCTGCAGTGCTGTCTGTGTAAATGTCTCCCTGCTCAGCACCACCAGGTGTTCATTGGGTGTACTCACCCACCCATCCACACCCAGCTCCACCCATCAGCGCTGCTGCACCTTCCGTGTAAAAGCGGCCATAGATATAAAGTTAATCTGGAACATAGGTACCCCTTTTAACTAAGCTAAGCATGTATAACTTCAGCATCTCAGTTTCATGAACAACCAGTATACTGAAATACCGACAACTGATCAGAATCCCAATCTCTCGCTATGTGTCCCTTCTCTTGTCTCCTCAGCCGTGTCCATTCTAGATTATAAATCCGACAGGATAGGAATCTGTGTCCAATCACGACTTTTCATTGCCAGTAACATTGCTAGAACTATTTAAATAATAATAGATCTGATATATTTGGCCCTTCCCCCAATCAGCCCTCTGCACCCGAAATCCTCCCTAGAACACAAACTCTCTCATCCCTCCCTCCTAACCTTCTAGTCCCTCCTAAAAATGTACCTCTTCCAAGATATTTCCCGTAGCTACTCACTCCCATAGATTACTCACTGGTGCTTCTCCCTACAATTGTCTTAGCCTTCTGAATTAGAGTTGAAACAAGTACCTGCAAAAACTGGTCTATCCAATGAATTTCTGGTACGCAAATTGACCTGACAACATTGGGTACTGATCAGTAAGCGATTGTGACCCAATTTGGGTTCCCAATACCCCAGAATGTCAACTTCCAGTCCCAGAATGTTGACTTCTGTATGATTTTTTTTTACTTCCAACACTAATTTTTTGGTTTTCCTGGAAAGTCAACTTTTAGTTCTGATATTTTTACTTTTGGTCCCAATTTCTTAATTTCTAGTCCTGATTTTTTTTTATTTCTGTCCCAGTTATACTTATTGGTAATTGGATAATTGAATAAACAGTACTGGAAGTTACTGTAGTATATGGGTACCTGACTGGCAACTGGATAGACTGTTGAGTACCCGATGCAGTACTAAAAAATGTGGGTTTTACCTGTGAGTACCAAATTAAGTACCTCTTTTAGCTTTATGCAGGATCCCCAACCCCATCCTCCTTTATAACTAAGCTGAGAATATGCACCTACAACTTTCCGACTACGAAATTGTGTATCCCTGCCTATACCTTTACTCCTCTCCTTTATCCATCCTAGATAGTTAGCCCCTCAGAGAAGCGAGCTGTCTCTAATGATGACTGTTCAGCATTGGGTGCATTGTTAATGTTAATTATTAATAACAATAACAACATGATTGTATGTAAGACAAAAAATGGGAAATGTAGATCTTTTTAGAACTCTGCAAACTCTTGTGCTTTTAAGACCTGTTGAAATGTGGCAAACCACACTTTTCAGTCCCTGAATGAATGTCAGAGCTGAAGTGTGCCAATTGATTGGGGGTGGGGGGGAAACCCAACATATTGATGACCTAAGCAACATTGCTAAATCTCAAACTAGACCTTTTCGAGACAAATCTAGCTTATTAGAGCATTTGTTGACTGACCCGCTATACCGGTCCAGGCATTATTAGTAGCTGGGAAATTAAAGTTGACAGTGTTTATTCTGAGTACTGATTAATTAAATGCCTTTTCTGGCACATCCATTAATATCAACACAACATGGCATATATATTGACAGAGCGAGAGAAATTGCTTTCAACAATAGAGCTTTGTTGACAAGACAGCGTTATATTTGGACTGTTAGTGACTTTACAGGAATCCGTCTTCTCTATCAATCTCATTGGCACTGCCAAAAAATGGGTTGGATGAGAAGATGAAGAAGGCTATGAAATATGTATCTGTGCAATACAGGTTTAATATATCATGTTTTTTAGCAATAATTTTGGGATAAAAGGATTGAGCTGGAATTTAAGTCCTGATAGAGTGGACTTATTACTCACAGGGTTTCCCTGGCTTTGAAGAGAATAGGTGTTATCGTGAGAACTGTGAAACTCTGCATGTAGAAAGAGCTGGAAGTGGGTAAAGAAAATAACAAATAAATCCCTCGCTGGGAGTCCTCAGCTAAAATTAATCCTGCTAATATAAAAGAGGAGTTACAGGAGATTAAAACATCTAAAAAGAGTCAAAATCCTCACTCAGCTTGAAAGAATTGTCTGCTAGGAAACAGTGAACTGGAGCATTCAGCGGGGTTGGCTTTCATTTGCAGGGGACTAGCATCACCAAGTCTTGTTTGTCTCCTGATAGGAGATCTCATTACCCACTGTCTGAACTGGCATATGGAGAGCTCTGTTGAGAGCTTTACTATAGTGAATTTAGGTTTTTTGTTATTATTTCCCCAATGAGATTGTCAGATAAATGTCCAATCTAATTTGGTTCAAGTTTGTTTGGGGTTCAGGGGTTGTTCACGTGGGTGATTTGGTTTATTGCGGGAGTGTCGTTCCAGTTTGTGATATTCAGTTCAGGGTTGTGGGGTTTGGTCCAGTTGGGGGTGAGGTGAGGTTTGGTTCTCATTTGGTCTGGTTTGTAAGGAGTTTGGTTCCTGCTTGTACTGGTTTGTTTAGGAGTTTCTTGGAAATGGTTGCAGTTTTCAGGCAACAAAGCTAACCTGAACAAAAAGGTTTAATGGCCCACACAGATTGAACAACGTAACTCAACAGAACGAAAGCAAACAATTGAACTGGACCAAAAAACAACCAATCCGGATGGAGTCAATGACCAAATGGATGGCTAAACTGAACATAAGTGAACTGAACTATGAGCAAACTAAATTGATCAATATCCCCCACAGAGCTGGCCACATACCCAATATAACAGATTCAGATTGGAACATCTAAATCTAATGGATAGCCCGTTCCTGTTAGATATTCTTTTCACCTTTAGGTTTCAATGCTTCACTGAAGGATCCAACCTCTGAGTGAATAGCACAAGCACTAGCATATGCACTGTCAACTTGGAGGAATCACATTGCATACAGTATTGAAGCCAGACAAGATGTTAACCCATTTTGGGAAGAGTTATCCCACTTTGGGCAAGGTTAACATGCAATGAAGTGAATCATATGGCCAGCAGCTTCCAAATATTCACTCTGCGCCGAGGTGGGGTGGACAGCCAGCTGCTATGCAGTGCGTCCACCGGAGAAGGCTGGTGACACAGCACGTAGTAGCATTGAAAAAAGTGGCTTAATAGGATGCCTCCTTTGTGGTTGGCCCATGCAGCCCTGTCTGAGGATTGGGTCAGAAGAAACATGCTCCTGCTACTGGCCTAACGTTGATAGGGAGTGAGGGGGCCCAGCATGCACTCCTTCCACCTGTCTGACAGCTGATTGGGGGAGGGAGACTGCTGGTGCTCCTCCAGGTCCCCCGATCAGCTGTAATGCAGGTAGGAGGAGCACATAAAGCTCCTCCGCATCCCATCAGCTGTCTAGTGTCAGTGGACCTAATCTGCACAGCAGCAGTTTGGGCATCAAGCCCCATGTGGCCAGCTCCTCGACCAACCCTGTAGTGTCATGTGGCCTGCTCTTCCTGCTGGCCCAAAGTGTGGTGGCTGTTATTGCCCGCCTGGAGTGAGCAGGAGATTAGGCTCACCCCACATTGTGCATCTGTGCCCTATCTGTCCTTCACTCAGGCCCTAGGTTGCTGCAGGTTAAGATTTATTAAGAAAAAGCAGACAGACTCAGCCTCTACACCAGAACTCTTTATTGCAGAAAGAATAAGCAAAACCACTACCCAGCATATTTGAAACTGGAGGCCAGAGGTGAACATAAAATAAACCCTTTGTAGGAAAGAGTCTATTTCCAGCAGAAAAACTATGACCAGCCTAGAGAACTCCAGACATGCAGATTAGTGCGGCAACTCGGTCCTCAGTTTTCCTCAGAATTTACTGAGGACCAGGTTATTCAGCCTCAGTTTGCCGAGTATTGAATTTCTGAGGACTTGCCCAGAACATTTGGTACTTGGTCAGACTTCGGCCGTGTTTGGGGGTTGGGGGGGGAGGGAATAGGCCAGTGTGGACCTGGAAGAGGTAGGGGTGGAGACCTAGTGGGGGTCTTGGCATGGCTCAGGGATGGGGTACGCAAGGGGGTGGGGGCCTAGCATGGGATCAGGAGTACTGTACTTACCCTTCCAGAGGGAGTCCTGCAACTTGTGGCCTTTTTCTGGGTTGTAGGGGTGTGCAGGAAAAAAATGTGTTTTCATTTTAGATTTCTTTTTGCTTTTAAATTCACATTATTTTATGTTATTATTTTAGTTATTCCCAATAGTTTTCATTTTTATTTTTGTTTTCCATTGTTTTTAATGGAAAGTGAATATTTGGCTATACATTCTTCATTTTTCATCCAATTTTTGCACAAAATATGGAGAGGATATTTTCCTCATTTAAGGACTATGGGTGATTTCAGATGTTATGTTTGTGGCATTCACCACAGTCAACCTCAGTCAAATGCGGGCGGTGGTGAAAGAGCTGTGCATGTCTGTTGGCCCGCATCCAGATGTTCACCACAGTCAAACACAGGCCGGGGTGAACCTAACCACGCTTCGTGAGGTCAGGGTGGGGGAGGTCCAGAAGTGTGGTGAATGCTCACCACAGTAGGGGTGATTGAAACGTAATGTCTTAAGGGAAACCCCCAGCCACGGTGAAAGGAAATGACCATGGGCCATGGTGATGGCAAGCAGCGCCACTGCCAGGCAACCAACAACAAGCGGCACATGGAGGGAGATTTAAAGGGCAAGTAGCAATAGGGAAACATGGCAGAGTAGTCGATGGAGAGGAGGGAGGAGGAAAACGAGCGGAGGATGGAGCAACAGGGCAAGGAGGAGGTGCAGCAGCAGCAGGAGGGGGAACCCGGCCCAGCGGGGGGACACCCAGCAGCACACGGGGTCACCCCAGAAGAAGGTAGGGGGTGCAGCAGGAAGCGGGTGGGTCGGAGCCAGGGAGAGGAGGGGTACAGGAGGGAGGGATGGAGGGACTGAAGCCACCAGGAGCCTAACCAGAAGCCCCCATTGTACCCACAAACAGACCAGCAAGAGAGCATGCACCCCAGAGGAAGCCAAGGCCGGAGGGAGCCAGGGACAGGTGGCGGTGGCCACGGAGGAGGAAGATGCAGTGGAGGGTCTGGCACCCAGGCACTGGTACCACAGGGGGTGGTCATTGGGGTCTCCAGGAGACCCACAACCTCATAGCTATCTGGGCAACACCTGAGATGCAGGATGAGCTGGCTGTCAACGCTTGGAATGAGCAGGTGTTCACCCAGATAGCCACGGAGATGAGGGAGGCCAGATATGACCGAACACCCATACAGTGCCGGACTAAAATAAAGGAGCTAAAGATGGGGGACAAGGACATCATGAACAACAACCAGTGCTCTGGGTGGGCGACATGGGCCGAGTGCTGAACCCAAGGGCTCCATAGTGGCCTGGTGCCCGGTAGGAAGGGGTGCCCGGGAGGAGTGGCCCATGGATGAGGACCCCCCCAATGCATCCAGAGAGCACCGGGCAAGGCCGGCCACTGGGCATGGAAGCCACGGAGGAGATGCCAGGGACCATGGGCACAGGCACCTGACACACCCCCAGCCCGACCTCAGGTGAGTGCACACACGCCCCAGCGGACTCCAAGGAAGTAGAGGGGGAAGAGGAGACCATCACCCTGCATCTCACGGCATCCTGACCCGGAGACCAGACAGACACCAGCCCCAGCGACCGACTGGCCTTGAAGGGAACGGACACAGAGAGAGCAGGTACAGGCAATAAAGGGCACATGCATGGGCCCGAAGGGGAAGGGGTATAAAGGGGGTGGAATGGGATGGCAGCTGTCCCTCCCCTGTGGTCCCAGAGGCAGGGACGTAGCAGGGGCAGAGGGAGCCGCACAGGGGCCGGCGGTGCCCATCCCACGTGGGAGGAGCTCCCAGAGCATGGAGGCGGGAGGGGGGGCAGGGGAATGGCACCCCACATGATGAACCAACCCCTTTATCACCCCACAGAGCCACACTGAGCATGGGAGGGCCGTGGCCGGGGGCCACCAGTACTGCTGGCCCAGAGGATGTGGGAGCACCAAGTGCATGTGCACAGGTGCCTGGAGGACTGTGCGCAGGAGCTGGTACCACCAGCACGCAGTAAACGGAGGAGATGCTGGAGGCTGTCAACCGGCTGGAGGAGGGGACAATGAGGGGACAGTTGGAGGGGAGGGACTGGGCACTGGTGGCGGAGATGCAGAAGGACCAGAGGCTGATGAGGTGGGACATGAACCACCAACTGGAGGCACTCCAGGCCCACTTGGACCAGCAGGACCACGGGTCTGAGGAGCTCGGCTGGAAACTGGACCGCTCCTTTGAGCAGGGCACATCCCTCCTCCAGCAGGTTGGGGCCCTGAGTGCCTTCATAATGGCAGTAGCCCTGCCAGGTGCCATACCAGAGCCCAGAACCGTTCCCCCTCCACCCCCACCAGCTGTAACACAGACCCTGCCAGCGCCACCACCCCCACCTCCCCAACAGCATCAGGGACCGCGAATCTGGGGGGACCCATTCCCCCACAGCTCAGATGCCAGAAGCGAGGCCGCCAGGCCCCGATATGGATGTGGGCAGTGCAGGGGGGGAGGGAGAGGGGCCCCCTGGGGGCAGCGGTCTGGGGGCAGGGGCAGGGTCCCCGGCCATTCCAGCTGACAGCACCTCCTCCTCCACCTTGGACGAGGGGGGATCAGTAGCCTCAGCCATTCCTGTTGGCAGGGGAAGGGGCCAGCTTAGGGGCAGCAGGGGATGGGGAGGGGCAGAGGCAGGTCAGCATAGGGGCTGGGGAGGGGAGGGGGTATCCGGTACCACTGAGGGGGGCGGGAGGGGGGAAGGGCACAAGGGCACATGGGTGTACCGGGGTATGTGGTGGGACCAGGGGAGCACAATAAATGGTCTTATGCACACCTAACCATGCCTGAGTGCTTACTTTCCTACAGGTGAATACCCCCTTCCTGGCCTCACGGACATCCCGCACCAGGCACGACACGGTTGTGTGACCCACCCCAACGTACTGGCTATGGTCTGACATCAGGGGTACCCTGTGCAGCCCCCCCCCAGGGCTTGGGACCTGGCCCCCGAGCCGCTGCTCCTCCCTGTGCATGCGTGTGCTGTCATTTCTATCTCCACTAGCACGTGTGTATGCGTGGGGCTGTCCGGCCTTGCATGCCGGCAGCTGTGCGCAGTCCACTCCCTTCTCATCCCTCCACAGTGGCCCCATTGTTCCAGTTCTGCCGTTATCTGTTGGCCTTGGCTGCCCCATCTGCCTGTCCAGCCCCCCGGCCCCGCATCCTATGCTTCCCCCACGGCCGCTGCGACTGAGTCCCTCCAGGAGCTTTACTGTGGCAGCAGCAGCTCAGCCCGAGGTCCCGCTCGGAGGCTCTGGGGGTCAGTCCGAGCCTGGACCGCCCACGAGAGCATGGTCCTGTGCGACCTGTGGCATTCTCCCATCATTCAGCGCAGCCTGTGCTCCTTGCCCACCTGGCCGGATGCCTATCAGTGCCTGAGCTTTGGTATGCTTTGCTTCGGCTATGTAGTGAATGCTGGCGACTGCTGCATGCACTGTGAGGAGCTAAGGCTCTCCCCCTTCCATGAGGGGTGCTTACTGGACACGCTGGGGGGCTAGCAGTGTGGAGTCCTGCCGAGACAGCCTCCACTCAGTGTGTGTGTGCCTTCCTGGAATATGCGACCTGCCTGTGTGAGGGTGGCTCTGCCGTGTCCTACTTCATCAGCGTACACGTTGCCCATGGGTATCCGCGCTCCCACGGGGCTGCCTAATACCATTAGCTGGAGATGTCCCACCTGCCCTGGCACCCTGCGGCTGATTATGGCTTCCCCCCCGGGCCAGAGCTGTTGGCACTGTCGCTGGTGTGCAGCTGCACTGATGTGAGCTTCGGGATGAGGTGTGTGGATCGCTTTGAGGCCTTCTACCTAATCTGCTTCTACATGGCCGGCTGAGGCTTCTGCCGGGAAATGTGGCAATGGCCCTGCTATGTCCACCTGCTGTCGTTGCCACCCCCTCCACCCAATAGGAGCCCCTGCAGCTGGGTGTAGGGCGCTCCGGGCCCATTGGATATCCGACTGCCTCCTCAGCGCCTTTGTTCCATCTGTGACCTGGGTGCTTGCACCAATGCCTGCTGCCTCTTTGGGATGGCTGGACCCTCTGGGACCTGCTGCCACCCGCCTGCCCATCACCCCCTCACCTGGGACCCGCTGCCACCACCCCAGAACCCTCCATGTGGCCTCCATGGTGGGTCATTGTGCTGGTTCCCTCCCTCCCGGACTGGGCACCATGCCCCCCTGCTGCTGCCCCTTCTCCCGCACCCTGGCCGTGCACGCTCCCGCTCTGCATGGCTCTGTGCTGGGCTGGTGCTGCTTGTGTACTCAAAAAACACCTGTTGTGCTTCACTGTGCCTTGTGTTGCCTCCTGTGTCCTTGGGCTGCTGGGGGCTGCTTGGGTCTGTTGGGTTCCCCTGGCCNAGATGGGGGACAAGGACATCATGAACAACAACCAGTGCTCTGGGTGGGCGACATGGGCCGAGTGCTGAACCCAAGGGCTCCATAGTGGCCTGGTGCCCGGTAGGAAGGGGTGCCCGGGAGGAGTGGCCCATGGATGAGGACCCCCCCAATGCATCCAGAGAGCACCGGGCAAGGCCGGCCACTGGGCATGGAAGCCACGGAGGAGATGCCAGGGACCATGGGCACAGGCACCTGACACACCCCCAGCCCGACCTCAGGTGAGTGCACACACGCCCCAGCGGACTCCAAGGAAGTAGAGGGGGAAGAGGAGACCATCACCCTGCATCTCACGGCATCCTGACCCGGAGACCAGACAGACACCAGCCCCAGCGACCGACTGGCCTTGAAGGGAACGGACACAGAGAGAGCAGGTACAGGCAATAAAGGGCACATGCATGGGCCCGAAGGGGAAGGGGTATAAAGGGGGTGGAATGGGATGGCAGCTGTCCCTCCCCTGTGGTCCCAGAGGCAGGGACGTAGCAGGGGCAGAGGGAGCCGCACAGGGGCCGGCGGTGCCCATCCCACGTGGGAGGAGCTCCCAGAGCATGGAGGCGGGAGGGGGGGCAGGGGAATGGCACCCCACATGATGAACCAACCCCTTTATCACCCCACAGAGCCACACTGAGCATGGGAGGGCCGTGGCCGGGGGCCACCAGTACTGCTGGCCCAGAGGATGTGGGAGCACCAAGTGCATGTGCACAGGTGCCTGGAGGACTGTGCGCAGGAGCTGGTACCACCAGCACGCAGTAAACGGAGGAGATGCTGGAGGCTGTCAACCGGCTGGAGGAGGGGACAATGAGGGGACAGTTGGAGGGGAGGGACTGGGCACTGGTGGCGGAGATGCAGAAGGACCAGAGGCTGATGAGGTGGGACATGAACCACCAACTGGAGGCACTCCAGGCCCACTTGGACCAGCAGGACCACGGGTCTGAGGAGCTCGGCTGGAAACTGGACCGCTCCTTTGAGCAGGGCACATCCCTCCTCCAGCAGGTTGGGGCCCTGAGTGCCTTCATAATGGCAGTAGCCCTGCCAGGTGCCATACCAGAGCCCAGAACCGTTCCCCCTCCACCCCCACCAGCTGTAACACAGACCCTGCCAGCGCCACCACCCCCACCTCCCCAACAGCATCAGGGACCGCGAATCTGGGGGGACCCATTCCCCCACAGCTCAGATGCCAGAAGCGAGGCCGCCAGGCCCCGATATGGATGTGGGCAGTGCAGGGGGGGAGGGAGAGGGGCCCCCTGGGGGCAGCGGTCTGGGGGCAGGGGCAGGGTCCCCGGCCATTCCAGCTGACAGCACCTCCTCCTCCACCTTGGACGAGGGGGGATCAGTAGCCTCAGCCATTCCTGTTGGCAGGGGAAGGGGCCAGCTTAGGGGCAGCAGGGGATGGGGAGGGGCAGAGGCAGGTCAGCATAGGGGCTGGGGAGGGGAGGGGGTATCCGGTACCACTGAGGGGGGCGGGAGGGGGGAAGGGCACAAGGGCACATGGGTGTACCGGGGTATGTGGTGGGACCAGGGGAGCACAATAAATGGTCTTATGCACACCTAACCATGCCTGAGTGCTTACTTTCCTACAGGTGAATACCCCCTTCCTGGCCTCACGGACATCCCGCACCAGGCACGACACGGTTGTGTGACCCACCCCAACGTACTGGCTATGGTCTGACATCAGGGGTACCCTGTGCAGCCCCCCCCCAGGGCTTGGGACCTGGCCCCCGAGCCGCTGCTCCTCCCTGTGCATGCGTGTGCTGTCATTTCTATCTCCACTAGCACGTGTGTATGCGTGGGGCTGTCCGGCCTTGCATGCCGGCAGCTGTGCGCAGTCCACTCCCTTCTCATCCCTCCACAGTGGCCCCATTGTTCCAGTTCTGCCGTTATCTGTTGGCCTTGGCTGCCCCATCTGCCTGTCCAGCCCCCCGGCCCCGCATCCTATGCTTCCCCCACGGCCGCTGCGACTGAGTCCCTCCAGGAGCTTTACTGTGGCAGCAGCAGCTCAGCCCGAGGTCCCGCTCGGAGGCTCTGGGGGTCAGTCCGAGCCTGGACCGCCCACGAGAGCATGGTCCTGTGCGACCTGTGGCATTCTCCCATCATTCAGCGCAGCCTGTGCTCCTTGCCCACCTGGCCGGATGCCTATCAGTGCCTGAGCTTTGGTATGCTTTGCTTCGGCTATGTAGTGAATGCTGGCGACTGCTGCATGCACTGTGAGGAGCTAAGGCTCTCCCCCTTCCATGAGGGGTGCTTACTGGACACGCTGGGGGGCTAGCAGTGTGGAGTCCTGCCGAGACAGCCTCCACTCAGTGTGTGTGTGCCTTCCTGGAATATGCGACCTGCCTGTGTGAGGGTGGCTCTGCCGTGTCCTACTTCATCAGCGTACACGTTGCCCATGGGTATCCGCGCTCCCACGGGGCTGCCTAATACCATTAGCTGGAGATGTCCCACCTGCCCTGGCACCCTGCGGCTGATTATGGCTTCCCCCCCGGGCCAGAGCTGTTGGCACTGTCGCTGGTGTGCAGCTGCACTGATGTGAGCTTCGGGATGAGGTGTGTGGATCGCTTTGAGGCCTTCTACCTAATCTGTGTGTCCTTGGGCTGCTGGGGGCTGCTTGGGTCTGTTGGGTTCCCCTGGCCCGGGTTCACTCCAGTTGGCCCCGGGCAGTGGTGCCGCCCATGTCACGTCAGTTGGGGCCGCACGTCTCACCACGGCCCACAGTGGAGTCATTCACTGTGGTGAATTTCACTGTGTCACGTCTGAAATCACCCTATGTGTACCAGATTACAGCACAATTGGATAAAGGGTTTCAATTTTATAAGCAATTTAATTCGGTAGTCTGAAGACAGATTTCCAGCTGTAATGACTTTGTTTTCCAGGTGTAATGACTTTGTTTCCCACCCAATTCGAATGAAAGTTGGAGAGATTGGTTTGCTTACCTAATGGGTAATCTCTTCCAAAATTCAGCAATATTGGGGGAAAGGGTTCCTATTTTCTAAGCAAATTTTAATTGTATCAATTCAAGAAACATTTTTTTCGATAACATCTTTGTTTTTCACCTTATTTGGACAACACTGGATATAGTGTTCCCCTCTCCCAAGGAATCATCCATGTCAAATTTAAGAAAGATTGGATAAAGGGTTCTGACTTTATAAGTATAAGCAATATAAGTATTACGATGTTACCACCAATTTACTTATATATGTCACAGATAGACAAGGATTACAGACAAAGACAATGAACAGTGGGAATAATGGGAATATTGGAAGGAAGGAATGAGACACAGATAGACAGAGAAATAAATCTGTTTTTATAACTGTTAATTTGTCTAAGTGAGGCTGAGTTAGAGAAACCACACAGAGACTGAGAAAAACCAGCAAGTGTTCTGTCTGAGATTGAACTAACACTGGCAAAGTTCCTCAGCTTGGCAGAAGGTTAAGGAATACTCCCAATGCCCTCCCCTCAGAGCCATCCTGAGTCCCTGATTGGTACAGAAAGCTTACACAGCATGTCCAAAGAATGACCTGTCCGAGGGATACTCCTGTGTTAGAGTGGACCTGTCCGAGGGATTCTCCTGTGTTAGAGTGTATGCAAGTGTATGCAAGAGAAGAATGCACTCATGGTCCCCCTTCCTTCTGACCCCTTCTGAACTCTTGTTTACAGCAATGTACAGACAGGCTGGAGCCATGGCAAGTGCTCTAGCCATGCATTCAGCAGAGCAGAGCCAATAACTAATACTAAAATGTATTTGTTTTTTAGTTATTAAACAATTTGTTTTACTTATTGTAATAATTAAAAAGATAATTACTTTTTTATTTTAGTTATATTAACTAAAATGAATGCACATCCCTACTGGGCTGCTAAGTTAAAAAAACAAAAACAAACTGGATATTCTCAGAAGGGCCTGAGTGACCTCTTCTAGCATACTCAGACCTTTTCAAGATGGTGCTGGTTGTGTTAGCATGCTGCAGACCTTGGATGTGGCATGTGGCACACCTTGGATCAGGCCAGCCGGTTCTTCTGAGCATGCCCACAACTTCTGAGCATGCCCAGAACCAGCTAGCCACATCCAAGATAGCGCTCATAGCATGTTGACACTAGGGCTGATGCGAAATCAGCTGTTACCGCTCCGCGATTCCATTCCTAAACCTCGGCATCCCTGTTTGCGCCTCGCATAATTTCGCGCGAAATGTGTGTGTATCACCGCTTCCTTCATCGTTACCGTTGCCGTATACAATAAGCGGTCTTTTCCCGCATTTCGCAAATTTAATATATGAGCCACAGGCATGAGCACTT